>BMAU01009240.1:0-92374 GCA_019973935.1 Trichonephila clavipes
ATTTCGAGTTAAATGAGTCACTTTGGTAAGTTTCTAGGGTGGAAAAAGAAAGTTATAGGCTTGGTCACCGAATCGTCGATAAGTTGGCTGTCCAGCTTCAAAGCGTCGGTTTTTAAAGATGATCTTTCAATTTAAAAAAAAGTTACAGAAATTTCGCAGAACGGAGACCAGATTTAGATTTCTGCTAAAATTTCGGGTTAAATGGGTCACTTTGGTAAGTTTCTAAGGCTAAAAAAAAGTGATTGGCTTGGTCACCGAATCGTCGGTAAAGTGGCTGTCCAGCGTCAAAGCTTCATTTTTTTTTTAAAAATGATCTTTCAATTTAAAAAAAGTTATAAGAATTTCGCAAAACGGAGACCAGATTTAGATTTCTGGTAAAATTTCGAGTTAAATGTGTCACTTTGGTAAGTTTCTAGGGTGGAAAAAGAAAGTTATAGGCTTGGTCACCGAATTGTCGATAAGTTGGCTGTCCAGCTTCAAAGCGTCGGTTTTTTTTAAAGATGATCTTTCAATTTAAAAAAAAAGTTACAGGAATTTCGCAAATCGGAGACCAGATTTAGATTTCTGGTAAAATTTCGGGTTAAATGTGTCACTTTGGTAAGTTTCTAGGGTGGAAAAAGAAAGTTATAGGCTTGGTCACCGAATCGTCGATAAGTTGGCTGTCCAGCTTCAAAGCGTCGGTTTTTTTAAAGATTTTCTTTCAATTTAAAAAAAGTTACAGGAATTTCACAAAACGGAGACCAGATTTAGATTTCTGCTAAAATTTCGGGTTAAATGGGTTACTTTGGTAAGTTTCTAATTCTAAAAAAGTTAATGGCTTGGTCACCGAATCGTCGGTAAAGTGGCTGTCCAGCGTCAAAGCGTCGTTTTTTTAAAAATTATCTTTCAATTTAAAAAAAATGTTACAGGAATTTCGCAAAACGGAGACCAGATTTAGATTTCTGGTAAAATTTCGAGTTAAATGGGTCACTTTGGTAAGTTTCTAGGGTGGAAAAAAAGTTATTGGCTTGGTCACCCAATCGTCGATAAGTTGGCTCAGCTTCAAAGGGTCGGGTTTTTTAAAGATGATCTTTCAATTTAAAAAAAAAGTTACCGGAATTTCGCAAATCGGAGACCAGATTTAGATTTCTGCTAAAATTTCGGGTTAAATGGGTCACTTTGGTAAGTTTTTAAGGCTAAAAAAAGTGATTGGCTTGGTCACCGAATCGTCGGTAAAGTGGCTGTCCAGCGTCAAAGCGTCGGTTTTTTTAAAAATGATCTTTCAATTTAAAAAAAGTTATTGGAATTTCGCAAAACGGAGACCAGATTTAGATTTCTGGTAAAATTTCGAGTCAAATGAGTCACTTTGGTAAGTTTCTAGGGTGGAAAAAGAAAGTTATAGGCTTGGTCACCGAATCGTCGATAAGTTGGCTGTCCAGCTTCAAAGCGTCGGTTTTTTTAAAAATGATCTTTCAATTTAAAAAAAAGTTACCGGAATTTCGCAAATCGGAGACCAGATTTAGATTTCTGGTAAAATTTCGGGTTAAACTGGTCACTTTGGTAAGTTTCTAAGGCTAAAAAAGTGATTGGCTTGGTCACCGAATCGTCGGTAAAGTGGCTGTCCAGCGTCAAAGCGTCGTTTTTTTAAAAATGATCTTTCAATTTAAAAAAAGTTACAGGAATTTCACAAAACGGAGACCAGATTTAGATTTCTGCTAAAATTTCGGGTTAAATGGGTCACTTTGGTAAGTTTCTAATTCTAAAAAAAGTTAATGGCTTGGTCACTGAATCGTCGGTAAAGTGGCTGTCCAGCGTCAAAGCGTCGGTTTTTTTAAAAATGATCTTTCAATTTAAAAAAGTTACAGAAATTTCGCAGAACGGAGACCAGATTTAGATTTCTGCTAAAATTTCGGGTTAAATGGGTCACTTTGGTAAGTTTCTTAAGGTTAAAAAAAAGTGATTGGCTTGGTCACCGAATCGTCGGTAAAGTGGCTCAGCTTCAAAGCGTCGGTTTTTTTAAAGATGATCTTTCAATTTAAAAAAAAAGTTACAGGAATTCCACAGAACGGAGACCAGATTTAGATTTCTGCTAAAATTTCGGGTTAAATGGGTCACTTTGGTAAGTTTCTAAGGCTAAAAAAAAAGTGATTGGCTTGGTCACCGAATCGTCGGTAAAGTGGCTGTCCAGCGTCAAAGCGTCGGTTTTTTTAAAAATGATCTTTCAATTTAAAAAAGTTAAAGGAATTTCGGAAAACGGAGACCAGATTTAGATTTCTGGTAAAATTTCGAGTGAAATGAGTCTCTTTGGTTAGTTTCTAGGGTGGAAAAAGAAAGTTATAGGCTTGGTCACCGAATCGTCGATAAGTTGGCTGTCCAGCTTCAAAGCGTCGGTTTTTTTAAAGATGATCTTTCAATTTAAAAAAAGTTACAGAAATTTCGCAGAACGGAGACCAGATTTAGATTTCTGCTAAAATTTCGGGTTAAATGGGTCACTTTGGTAAGTTTCTAAGGCTGGAAAAAAAAAAAGTGATTGGCTTGGTCACCGAATCGTCGGTAAAGTGGCTGTCCAGCGTCAAAGCGTCGGTTTTTTAAAAATGATCTTTCAATTTAAAAAAAAAAGTTACAGAAATTTCGCAGAACGGAGACCAGATTTAGATTTCTGCTAAAATTTCGGGTAAATGGGTCACTTTGGTAAGTTTCTTAAGGTTAAAAAAGTGATTGGCTTGGTCACCGAATCGTCGGTAAAGTGGCTGTCCAGCGTCAAAGCGTCGGTTTTTTTAAAGATGATCTTTCAATTTAAAAAAGGAGTTACCGGAATTTCTTAAATCGGAGATCAGATTTAGATTTCTGGTAAAATTTCGGGTTAAATGGGTCACTTTGGTAAGTTTCTAGGGTGGAAAAAGAAAGTTATAGGCTTGGTCACCGAATTGTCGATAAGTTGGCTGTCCAGCTTCAAAGCGTCGGTTTTTTTAAAGATGATCTTTCAATTTAAAAAAAAGTTACAGGAATTTATAAAATCGGAGACCAGATTTAGATTTCTGGTAAAATTTCGAGTTAAATGGGTCACTTTGGTAAGTTTCTAGGTGGAAAAAAAAGTTATTGGCTTGGTCACCCAATCGTCGATAAGTTGGCTCAGCTTCAAAGCGTCGGGTTTTTTAAAGATGATCTTTCAATTTAAAAAAAGTTACCGGAATTTCGCAAATCGGAGACCAGATTTAGATTTCTGCTAAAATTTCGGGTTAAATGGGTCACTTTGGTAAGTTTCTAAGGCTAAAAAAAAAGTTATTGGCTTGGTCACCGAATCGTCGGTAAAGTGGCTCAGCTTCAAAGCGTCGGTTTTTTTAAAGATGATCTTTCAATTTAAAAAAAAAAAGTTACAGGAATTCCGCAGAACGGAGACCAGATTTAGATTTCTGCTAAAATTTCGGGTTAAATGGGTCACTTTGGTAAGTTTCTAAGGCTAAAAAAGTGATTGGCTTGGTCACCGAATCGTCGGTAAAGTGGCTGTCCAGCGTCAAAGCGTCGGTTTTTTAAAAATGATCTTTCAATTTAAAAAAGTTATAGGAATTTCGCAAAACGGAGACCAGATTTAGATTTCTGGTAAAATTTCGAGTTAAATGAGTCACTTTGGTAAGTTTCTAGGGTGGAAAAAGAAAGTTATAGGCTTGGTCACCGAATCGTCGATAAGTTGGCTGTCCAGCTTCAAAGCGTCGGTTTTTTAAAGATGATCTTTCAATTTAAAAAAAAAGTTACAGAAATTTCGCAGAACGGAGACCAGATTTAGATTTCTGCTAAAATTTCGGGTTAAATGGGTCACTTTGGTAAGTTTCTAAGGCTAAAAAAAAGTGATTGGCTTGGTCACCGAATCGTCGGTAAAGTGGCTGTCCAGCGTCAAAGCGTCGGTTTTTTTAAAAATGATCTTTCAATTTAAAAAAAAAAAAAGTTATAGGAATTTCGCAAAACGGAGACCAGATTTAGATTTCTGGTAAAATTTCGAGTTAAATGTGTCACTTTGGTAAGTTTCTAGGGTGGAAAAAAGAAAGTTATAGGCTTGGTCACCGAATCGTCGATAAGTTGGCTGTCCAGCTTCAAAGCGTCGGTTTTTTAAAGATGATCTTTCAATTTAAAAAAAAAGTTATAGGAATTTCGCAAATCGGAGACCAGATTTAGATTTCTGGTAAAATTTCGGGTTAAATGGGTCACTTTGGTAAGTTTCTAGGGTGGAAAAAGAAAGTTATAGGCTTGGTCACCGAATCGTCGATAAGTTGGCTGTCCAGCTTCAAAGCGTCGGTTTTTTTAAAGATTTTCTTTCAATTTAAAAAAAAGTTACAGGAATTTCACAAAACGGAGACCAGATTTAGATTTCTGCTAAAATTTCAGGTTAAATGGGTTACTTTGGTAAGTTTCTAATTCTAAAAAAAAAAAGTTAATGGCTTGGTCACCGAATCGTCGGTAAAGTGGCTGTCCAGCGTCAAAGCGTCGGTTTTTTAAAAATGATCTTTCAATTAAAAAAAAATGTTAAAGGAATTTCGCAAAACGGAGACCAGATTTAGATTTCTGGTAAAATTTCGAGTTAAATGGGTCACTTTGGTAAGTTTCTAGGGTAAAAAAAAAAAGTTATTGGCTTGGTCACCCAATCGTCGATAAGTTGGCTCAGCTTCAAAGGGTCGGGTTTTTTAAAGATGATCTTTCAATTTAAAAAAAAAAGTTACCGGAATTTCGCAAATCGGAGACCAGATTTAGATTTCTGCTAAAATTTCGGGTTAAATGGGTCACTTTGGTAAGTTTCTAAGGCTAAAAAAAAAGTGATTGGCTTGGTCACCGAATCGTCGGTAAAGTGGCTGTCCAGCGTCAAAGCGTCGGTTTTTTTAAAAATGATCTTTCAATTTAAAAAAAAAGTTATTGGAATTTCGCAAAACGGAGACCAGATTTAGATTTCTGGTAAAATTTCGAGTCAAATGGTTCACTTTGGTAAGTTTCTAGGGTGGAAAAAAAAGTTATTGGCTTGGTCACCCAATCGTCGATAAGTTGGCTCAGCTTCAAAGCGTCGGTTTTTTAAAGATGATGTTTCAATTTAAAAAAAAAAAAAGTTACCGGAATTTCGCAAATCGGAGACCAGATTTAGATTTCTGCTAAAATTTCGGGTTAAATGGATCACTTTGGTAAGTTTCTAATTCTAAAAAAAAAAAGTTAATGGCTTGGTCACCGAATCGTCGGTAAAGTGTCTGTCCAGCGTCAAAGCGTCGGTTTTTTAAAAATGATCTTTCAATTTAAAAAAAAAAGTTACAGAAATTTCGCAAAACGGAGACCAGATTTAGATTTCTGCTAAAATTTCGGGTTAAATGGGTCACTTTGGTAAGTTTCTAAGGCTAAAAAAAAAAGTTATTGGCTTGGTCACCGAATCGTCGGTAAAGTGGCTGTCCAGCGTCAAAGCGTCGGTTTTTTTAAAGATGATCTTTCAATTTAAAAAAAAAGTTACAGAAATTTCGCAGAACGGAGACCAGATTTAGATTTCTGCTAAAATTTCGGGTTAAATGGGTCACTTTGGTAAGTTTCTAGGGTGGAAAAAAAAGTTATAGGCTTGGTCACCGAATCGTCGATAAGTTGGCTGTCCAGCTTCAAAGCGTCGGTTTTTTAAAGATGATCTTTCAATTTAAAAAAGTTACAGAAATTTCGCAGAAACGGAGACCAGATTTAGATTTCTGCTAAAATTTCGGGTTAAATGGGTCACTTTGGTAAGTTTCTAAGGCTGGAAAAAAAAAAGTGATTGGCTTGGTCACCGAATCGTCGGTAAAGTGGCTGTCCAGCGTCAAAGCGTCGGTTTTTTTAAAAATGATCTTTCAATTTAAAAAAGTTATAGGAATTTCGCAAAACGGAGACCAGATTTAGATTTCTGGTAAAATTTCGAGTTAAATGGGTCACTTTGGTAAGTTTCTAGGGTGGAAAAAGAAAGTTATAGGCTTGGTCACCGAATCGTCGATAAGTTGGCTGTCCAGCTTCAAAGCGTCGGTTTTTTTAAAGATGATCTTTCAATTTAAAAAAAAAAGTTACAGAAATTTCGCAGAACGGAGACCAGATTTAGATTTCTGCTAAAATTTCGGGTTAAATGGGTCACTTTGGTAAGTTTCTAAGGCTAAAAAAAAAGTGATTGGCTTGGTCACCGAATCGTCGGTAAAGTGGCTGTCCAGCGTCAAAGCGTCGGTTTTTTTAAAAATGATCTTTCAATTTAAAAAAAAGTTACAGAAATTTCGCAAAACGGAGACCAGATTTAGATTTCTGCTAAAATTTCGGGTAAAATGGGTCACTTTGGTAAGTTTCTTAAGGTTAAAAAAAAAAAGTGATTGGCTTGGTCACCGAATCGTCGGTAAAGTGGCTGTCCAGCGTCATAGCGTCGGTTTTTTAAAGATGATCTTTCAATTTAAAAAAAGAGTTACCGGAATTTCTTAAATCGGAGATCAGATTTAGATTTCTGGTAAAATTTCGGGTTAAATGGGTCACTTTGGTAAGTTTCTAGGGTGGAAAAAGAAAGTTATAGGCTTGGTCACCGAATCGTCGATAAGTTGGCTGTCCAGCTTCAAAGCGTCGGTTTTTTTAAAGATGATCTTTCAATTTAAAAAAAAAGTTACAGGAATTTATTAAATCGGAGACCAGATTTAGATTTCTGGTAAAATTTCGGGTTAAATGAGTCACTTTGGTAAGTTTCTAGGGTGGAAAAAAAAAGTTATTGGCTTGGTCACCCAATCGTCGATAAGTTGGCTCAGCTTCAAAGCGTCGGGTTTTTTAAAGATGATCTTTCAATTTAAAAAAAAAAGTTACCGGAATTTCGCAAATCGGAGACCAGATTTAGATTTCTGCTAAAATTTCGGGTTAAATGGGTCACTTTGGTAAGTTTCTAAGGCTAAAAAAAAAAAGTTATTGGCTTGGTCACCGAATCGTCGGTAAAGTGGCTCAGCTTCAAAGCGTCGGTTTTTTAAAGATGATCTTTCAATTTAAAAAAAAAGTTACAGGAATTTCGCATAACGGAGACCAGATTTAGATTTCTGCTAAAATTTCGGGTTAAATGGGTCACTTTGGTAAGTTTCTAAGGCTAAAAAAGTGATTGGCTTGGTCACCGAATCGTCGGTAAATTGGCTGTCCAGCGTCAAAGCGTCGGTTTTTTTAAAAATGATCTTTCAATTTAAAAAAAAAGTTATAGGAATTTCAAAAAACGGAGACCAGATTTAGATTTCTGGTAAAATTTCGAGTTAAATGAGTCACTTTGGTAAGTTTCTAGGGTGGAAAAAGAAAGTTATAGGCTTGGTCACCGAATCGTCGATAAGTTGGCTGTCCAGCTTCAAAGCGTCGGTTTTTTAAAGATGATCTTTCAATTTAAAAAAAAAAGTTACAGAAATTTCGCAGAACGGAGACCAGATTTAGATTTCTGCTAAAATTTCGGGTTAAATGGGTCACTTTGGTAAGTTTCTAAGGCTAAAAAAAGTGATTGGCTTGGTCACCGAATCGTCGGTAAAGTGGCTGTCCAGCGTCAAAGCTTCAATTTTTTTAAAAATGATCTTTCAATTTAAAAAAAAAAGTTATAAGAATTTCGCAAAACGGAGACCAGATTTAGATTTCTGGTAAAATTTCGAGTTAAATGTGTCACTTTGGTAAGTTTCTAGGGTGGAAAAAGAAAGTTATAGGCTTGGTCACCGAATTGTCGATAAGTTGGCTGTCCAGCTTCAAAGCGTCGGTTTTTTTAAAGATGATCTTTCAATTTAAAAAAAAAGTTATAGGAATTTCGCAAATCGGAGACCAGATTTAGATTTCTGGTAAAATTTCGGGTTAAATGTGTCACTTTGGTAAGTTTCTAGGGTGGAAAAAGAAAGTTATAGGCTTGGTCACCGAATCGTCGATAAGTTGGCTGTCCAGCTTCAAAGCGTCGGTTTTTTTAAAGATTTTCTTTCAATTTAAAAAAAAAGTTACAGGAATTTCACAAAACGGAGACCAGATTTAGATTTCTGCTAAAATTTCGGGTTAAATGGGTTACTTTGGTAAGTTTCTAATTCTAAAAAAAAAAAAAAGTTAATGGCTTGGTCACCGAATCGTCGGTAAAGTGGCTGTCCAGCGTCAAAGCGTCGTTTTTTTTAAAAATTATCTTTCAATTTAAAAAAAAGGTTACAGGAATTTCGCAAAACGGAGACCAGATTTAGATTTCTGGTAAAATTTCGAGTTAAATGGGTCACTTTGGTAAGTTTCTAGGGTGGAAAAAAAAAAAAAGTTATTGGCTTGGTCACCCAATCGTCGATAAGTTGGCTCAGCTTCAAAGGGTCGGGTTTTTTAAAGATGATCTTTCAATTTAAAAAAAAAAAAAAGTTACCGGAATTTCGCAAATCGGAGACCAGATTTAGATTTCTGCTAAAATTTCGGGTTAAATGGGTCACTTTGGTAAGTTTCTAAGGCTAAAAAAAAAAAAGTGATTGGCTTGGTCACCGAATCGTCGGTAAAGTGGCTGTCCAGCGTCAAAGCGTCGGTTTTTTTAAAAATGATCTTTCAATTTAAAAAAAAGTTATTGGAATTTCGCAAAACGGAGACCAGATTTAGATTTCTGGTAAAATTTCGAGTCAAATGGTTCACTTTGGTAAGTTTCTAGGGTGGAAAAAAAAGTTATTGGCTTGGTCACCCAATCGTCGATAAGTTGGCTCAGCTTCAAAGCGTCGGGTTTTTTAAAGATGATGTTTCAATTTAAAAAAAAAAAGTTACCGGAATTTCGCAAATCGGAGACCAGATTTAGATTTCTGCTAAAATTTCGGGTTAAATGGATCACTTTGGTAAGTTTCTAATTCTAAAAAAAAAAAGTTAATGGCTTGGTCACCGAATCGTCGGTAAAGTGTCTGTCCAGCGTCAAAGCGTCGGTTTTTTTAAAAATGATCTTTCAATTTAAAAAAAAAAGTTACAGAAATTTCGCAGAACGGAGACCAGATTTAGATTTCTGCTAAAATTTCGGGTTAAATGGGTCACTTTGGTAAGTTTCTAAGGCTAAAAAAAAAGTTATTGGCTTGGTCACCGAATCGTCGGTAAAGTGGCTCAGCTTCAAAGCGTCGGTTTTTTTAAAGATGATCTTTCAATTTAAAAAAAAAAGTTACAGGAATTCCGCAGAACGGAGACCAGATTTAGATTTCTGCTAAAATTTCGGGTTAAATGGGTCACTTTGGTAAGTTTCTAAGGCTAAAAAAAAAGTTATTGGCTTGGTCACCGAATTGTCGGTAAAGTGGCTGTCCAGCGTCAAAGCGTCGGTTTTTTTAAAAATGATCTTTCAATTTAAAAAAAGTTATAGGAATTTCGCGAAACGGAGACCAGATTTAGATTTCTGGTAAAATTTTGAGTTAAATGAGTCACTTTGGTAAGTTTCTAGGGTGGAAAAACAAAGTTATAGGCTTGGTCACCGAATCGTCGATAAGTTGGCTGTCCAGCTTCAAAGCGTCGGTTTTTCTAAAGATGATCTTTCAATTTAAAAAAAAAGTTACAGAAATTTCGCAGAAAGGAGACCAGATTTAGACTTCTGCTAAAATTTCGGGTTAAATGGGTCACTTTGGTAAGTTTCTAAGGCTAAAAAAGTGATTGGCTTGGTCACCGAATCGTCGGTAAAGTGGCTGTCCAGCGTCAAAGCGTCGGTTTTTTTAAAAATGATCTTTCAATTTAAAAAAAAAAAGTTATAGGAATTTCGCAAAACGGAGACCAGATTTAGATTTCTGGTAAAATTTCGAGTTAAATGAGTCACTTTGGTAAGTTTCTAGGGTGGAAAAAGAAAGTTATAGGCTTGGTCACCGAATCGTCGATAAGTTGGCTGTCCAGCTTCAAAGCGTCGGTTTTTTTAAAGATGATCTTTCAATTTAAAAAAAAAAAGTTACAGAAATTTCGCAGAACGGAGACCAGATTTAGATTTCTGCTAAAATTTCGGGTTAAATGGGTCACTTTGGTAAGTTTCTAAGGCTAAAAAAGTGATTGGCTTGGTCACCGAATCGTCGGTAAAGTGGCTGTCCAGCGTCAAAGCGTCGGTTTTTTTAAAAATGATCTTTAAATTTAAAAAAAAAAGTTACAGAAATTTCGCAGAACGGAGACCAGATTTAGATTTCTGCTAAAATTTCGGGTTAAATGGGTCACTTTGGTAAGTTTCTTAAGGTTAAAAAAAAAAGTGATTGGCTTGGTCACCGAATCGTCGGTAAAGTGGCTGTCCAGCGTCAAAGCGTCGGTTTTTTTAAAGATGATCTTTCAATTTAAAAAAGAGTTACCGGAATTTCTTAAATCGGAGATCAGATTTAGATTTCTGGTAAAATTTCGGGTTAAATGGGCCACTTTGGTAAGTTTCTAGGGTGGAAAAAGAAAGTTATAGGCTTGGTCACCGAATTGTTGATAAGTTGGCTGTCCAGCTTCAAAGCGTCGGTTTTTTTAAAGATGATCTTTCAATTTAAAAAAAAGTTACAGGAATTTCGCAAAACGGAGACCAGATTTAGATTTCTGGTAAAATTTCGAGTTAAATGGGTCACTTTGGTAAGTTTCTAGGGTGGAAAAAAAAAGTTATTGGCTTGGTCACCCAATCGTCGATAAGTTGGCTCAGCTTCAAAGCGTCGGGTTTTTTAAAGATGATCTTTCAATTTAAAAAAAAAGTTACCGGAATTTCGCAAATCGGAGACCAGATTTAGATTTCTGCTAAAATTTCGGGTAAAATGGGTCACTTTGGTAAGTTTCTAAGGCTAAAAAAAAAAAGTGATTGGCTTGGTCACCGAATCGTCGGTAAAGTGGCTGTCCAGCGTCAAAGCGTCGGTTTTTTTAAAAATGATCTTTCAATTTAAAAAAGAGTTATTGGAATTTCGCAAAACGGAGACCAGATTTAGATTTCTGGTAAAATTTCGAGTCAAATGGGTCACTTTGGTAAGTTTCTAGGGTGGAAAAAAAAAGTTATTGGCTTGGTCACCCAATCGTCGATAAGTTGGCTCAGCTTCAAAGCGTCGGGTTTTTTAAAGATGATCTTTCAATTTAAAAAAAAGTTACCGGAATTTCGCAAATCGGAGACCAGATTTAGATTTCTGGTAAAATTTCGAGTTAAATGAGTCACTTTGGTAAGTTTCTAGGGTGGAAAAAGAAAGTTATAGGCTTGGTCACCGAATCGTCGATAAGTTGGCTGTCCAGCTTCAAAGCGTCGGTTTTTTAAAGATGATCTTTCAATTTAAAAAAAATGTTACAGGAATTTCGCAAATCGGAGACCAGATTTAGATTTCTGCTAAAATTTCGGGTTAAATGGGTCACTTTGGTAAGTTTATAAGGCTGGAAAAAAAAAGTGATTGGCTTGGTCACCGAATCGTCGGTAAAGTGGCTGTCCATTGTCAAAGCGTCGGTTTTTTAAAAATGATCTTTCAATTTAAAAAAAGTTATACGAATTTCGCAAAACGGAGACCAGATTTAGATTTCTGGTAAAATTTCGAGTTAAATGGGTCACTTTGGTAAGTTTCTAGGGTGGAAAAAGAAAATTATAGGCTTGGTCACCGAATCGTCGATAAGTTGGCTGTCCAGCTTCAAAGCGTCGGTTTTTTTAAAGATTTTCTTTCAATTTAAAAAAAAAAGTTACAGTAATTTCACAAAACGGAGACCAGATTTAGATTTCTGCTAAAATTTCGAGTTAAATGGGTCACTTTGGTAAGTTTCTAAGGCTAAAAAAAAAAGTTAATTGGCTTGGTCACCGAATCGTCGGTAAAGTGGCTGTCCAGCGTCAAAGCGTCGGTTTTTTTAAAAATGATCTTTCAATTTAAAAAAAAAGTTACAGGAATTTCGCAAAACGGAGACCAGATTTAGATTTCTGCTAAAATTTCGGGTTAAATGGGTCACTTTGGTAAGTTTCTAAGGCTAAAAAAAAAAAAAAAGTGATTGGCTTGGTCACCGAATCGTCGGTAAAGTGGCTGTCCAGCGTCAAAGCGTCGGTTTTTTAAAAATGATCTTTCAATTTAAAAAAAAGTTATAGGAATTTCGCAAAACGGAGACCAGATTTAGATTTCTGGTAAAATTTCGAGTTAAATGGGTCACTTTGGTAAGTTTCTAGGGTGGAAAAAAAAAGTTATTGGCTTGGTCACCCAATCGTCGATAAGTTGGCTCAGCTTCAAAGCGTCGGGTTTTTAAAGATGATCTTTCAATTTAAAAAAAAAAGTTACAGGAATTTCACAAAACGGAGACCAGATTTAGATTTCTGCTAAAATTTCGGGTTAAATGGGTCACTTTGGTAAGTTTCTAAGGCTAAAAAAAAGTTATTGGCTTGGTCACCGAATCGTCGGTAAAGTGGCTGTCCAGCGTCAAAGCGTCGGTTTTTTTAAAAATGATCTTTCAATTTAAAAAAAAAAGTTACAGAAATTTCGCAGAACGGAGACCAGATTTAGATTTCTGCTAAAATTTCGGGTTAAATGGGTCACTTTGGTAAGTTTCTAAGGCTGCAAAAAAAAAAAAGTTATTGGCTTGGTCACCGAATCGTCGGTAAAGTGGCTGTCCAGCGTCAAAGCGTCGGTTTTTTTAAAAATGATCTTTCAATTTAAAAAAGTTATAGGAATTTCGCAGAAACGGAGACCAGATTTAGATTTCTGGTAAAATTTTGAGTTAAATGAGTCACTTTGGTAAGTTTCTAGGGTGGAAAAAGAAAGTTATAGGCTTGGTCACCGAATCGTCGATAAGTTGGCTGTCCAGCTTCAAAGCGTCGGTTTTTTAAAGATGATCTTTCAATTTAAAAAAAAAAGTTACAGAAATTTCGCAGAACGGAGACCAGATTTAGATTTCTGCTAAAATTTCGGGTTAAATGGGTCACTTTGGTAAGTTTCTAAGGCTAAAAAAGTGATTGGCTTGGTCACCGAATCGTCGGTAAAGTGGCTGTCCAGCGTCAAAGCGTCGGTTTTTTTAAAAATGATCTTTCAATTTAAAAAAAAGTTATAGGAATTTCGCAAAACGGAGACCAGATTTAGATTTCTGGTAAAATTTCGAGTTAAATGAGTCACTTTGGTAAGTTTCTAGGGTGGAAAAAGAAAGTTATAGGCTTGGTCACCGAATCGTCGATAAGTTGGCTGTCCAGCTTCAAAGCGTCGGTTTTTTTAAAGATGATCTTTCAATTTAAAAAAAAAAAAAAAAAAGTTACAGAAATTTCGCAGAACGGAGACCAGATTTAGATTTCTGCTAAAATTTCGGGTTAAATGGGTCACTTTGGTAAGTTTCTAAGGCTAAAAAAAAAGTGATTGGCTTGGTCACCGAATCGTCTATAAGTTGGCTGTCCAGCTTCAAAGCGTCGGTTTTTTTAAAGATTTTCTTTCAATTTAAAAAAAAAAAAAATTTACAGGAATTTCACAAAACGGAGACCAGATTTAGATTTCTGCTAAAATTTCGGGTTAAATTGGTCACTTTGGTAAGTTTCTAATTCTAAAAACAAAAGTTAATGGCTTGGTCACTGAATCGTCGGTAAAGTGGCTTTCCAGCGTCAAAGCGTCGGTTTTTTTAAAAATGATCTTTCAATTTAAAAAAAAGTTACAGAAATTTCGCAAATCGGAGACCAGATTTAGATTTCTGGTGAAATTTCGGGTTAAATGGTTTACCTTGGTAAGTTTCTAGGGTGGAAAAAGAAAGTTATAGGCTTGATCACCGAATCGTCGATAAGTTGGCTGTCCAGCTTCAAAGCGTCGGTTTTTTTAAAGATGATCTTTCAATTTAAAAAAAGTTACCGGAATTTCGCAAATCGGAGACCAGATTTAGATTTCTGCTAAAATTTCGGGTTAAACTGGTCACTTTGGTAAGTTTCTAAGGCTAAAAAAGTGATTGGCTTGGTCACCGAATCGTCGGTAAAGTGGCTGTCCAGCGTCAAAGCGTCGGTTTTTTAAAAATGATCTTTCAATTAAAAAAAAAAGTTACAGGAATTTCACAAAACGGAGACCAGATTTAGATTTCTGCTAAAATTTCGGGTTAAATGGGTCACTTTGGTAAGTTTCTAATTCTAAAAAAAATGTTAATGGCTTGGTCACTGAATCGTCGGTAAAGTGGCTGTCCAGCGTCAAAGCGTCGGTTTTTTAAAAATGATCTTTCAATTTAAAAAAAAAAAAAGTTACAGAAATTTCGCAGAACGGAGACCAGATTTAGATTTCTGCTAAAATTTCGGGTTAAATGGGTCACTTTGGTAAGTTTCTTAAGGTTAAAAAAAAGTGATTGGCTTGGTCACCGAATCGTCGGTAAAGTGGCTCAGCTTCAAAGCGTCGGTTTTTTAAAGATGATCTTTCAATTTAAAAAAAAAAGTTACAGGAATTCCACAGAACGGAGACCAGATTTAGATTTCTGCTAAAATTTCGGGTTAAATGGGTCACTTTGGTAAGTTTATAAGGCTAAAAAAAAAGTTAATGGCTTGGTCACCGAATCGTCGGTAAAGTGGCTGTCCAGCGTCAAAGCGTCGGTTTTTTTAAAAATGATCTTTCAATTTAAAAAAAAGTTATAGGAATTCGCAAAACGGAGACCAGATTTAGATTTCTGGTAAAATTTCGAGTTAAATGAGTCACTTTGGTAAGTTTCTAGAGTGGAAAAAGAAAGTTATAGGCTTGGTCACCGAATCGTCGATAAGTTGGCTGTCCAGCTTCAAAGTGTCGGTTTTTTTAAAGATGAACTTTCAATTTAAAAAAGGGTTACAGGAATTTCGCAAAACGGAGACCAGATTTAGATTTCTGGTAAAATTTCGAGTTAAATGGGTCACTTTGGTAAGTTTCTAGGGTGAAAAAAAAAGTTATTGGCTTGGTCACCCAATCGTCGATAAGTTGGCTGTCCAGCTTCAAAGCGTCGGGTTTTTTAAAGATGATCTTTCAATTTAAAAAAAAAAAAGTTACCGGAATTTCACAAAACGGAGACCAGATTTAGATTTCTGGTAAAATTTCGAGTTAAATGGGTTACTTTGGTAAGTTTCTAGGGTGAAAAAAAAAAGTGAATGGCTTGGTCACCGAATCGTCGTTAAAGTTGCATTCCACTGTCAAAGCGTCGGTTTTTTTAAAAAATGATCTTTCAATTTAAAAAAAAGTTACAGGAATTTCGCAAAACGGAGACCAGATTTAGATTTCTGGTAAAATTTCGAGTTAAATGGGTCACTTTGGTAAGTTTCTAGGGTGGAAAAAGAAAGTTATAGGCTTGGTCACCGAATCGTCGATAAGTTGGCTGTCCAGCTTCAAAGCGTCGGTTTTTTTAAAGATTTTCTTTCAATTTCGAGTTAAATGGGTCACTTTGGGTGGAAAAAAGAAAGTTATAGGCTTGGTCACCGAATCGTCGATAAGTTGGCTGTCCAGCTTCAAAGCGTCGGTTTTTTTAAAGATGATCTTTCAATTAAAAAAAAAAAAAGTTACAGGAATTTCACAAAACGGAGACCAGATTTAGATTTCTGGTAAAATTTCGGGTTAAATGGGTCACTTTGGTAAGTTTCTATTTCTTAAAAATAAAGTGATTGGCTTGGTCACCGAATCGTCGGTAAAGTGGCTGTCCAGCGTCAAAGCGTCGGTTTTTTTAAAAATGGTCTTTTAATTTAAAAAAAAAAAGTTACAGGAATTTCACAAAACGGAGACCAGATTTAGATTTCTGCTAAAATTTCGGGTTAAATGGGTCACTTTGGTAAGTTTCTAAGGCTAAAAAAAAAAAGTTATTGGCTTGGTCACCGAATCGTCGGTAAAGTGGCTCAGCTTCAAAGCGTCGGTTTTTTTAAAGATGATCTTTCAATTTAAAAAAAAAAGTTACAGGAATTTCACAGAACGGAGACCAGATTTAGATTTCTGCTAAAATTTCGGGTTAAATGGGTCACTTTGGTAAGTTTATAAGGCTAAAAAAGTGATTGGCTTGGTCACCGAATCGTCGGTAAAGTGGCTGTCCAGCGTCAAAGCGTCGGTTTTTTTAAAAATGATCTTTCAATTTAAAAAAAAAGTTATAGAATTTCGCAAAACGGAGACCAAATTTAGATTTCTGGTAAAATTTCGAGTTAAATGAGTCACTTTTGTAAGTTTCTAGGGTGGAAAAAGAAAGTTATAGGCTTGGTCACCGAATCGTCGATAAGTTGGCTGTCCAGCTTCAAAGCGTCGGTTTTTTTAAAGATGATCTTTCAATTTAAAAAAAAAAGTTACAGAAATTTCGCAGAACGGAGACCAGATTTAGATTTCTGCTAAAATTTCGGGTTAAATGGGTCACTTTGGTAAGTTTCTAAGGCTAAAAAAAAAAGTTATTGGCTTGGTCACCCAATCGTCGATAAGTTGGCTCAGCTTCAAAGCGTCGGGTTTTTTAAAGATGATCTTTCAATTTAAAAAAAAAAGTTACCGGAATTTCGCAAATCGGAGACCAGATTTAGATTTCTGGTAAAATTTCGGGTTAAATGGGTCACTTTGGTAAGTTTCTAAGGCTAAAAAAAGTGATTGGCTTGGTCACCGAATCGTCGGTAAAGTGGCTGTCCAGCGTCAAAGCGTCGGTTTTTTTAAAAATGATCTTTCAATTTAAAAAAAAAAGTTACAGTAATTTCGCAGAACGGAGACCAGATTTAGATTTCTGCTAAAATTTCGGGTTAAATGGGTCACTTTGGTAAGTTTCTAAGGCTAAAAAAAAAAGTTATTGGCTTGGTCACCCAATCGTCGATAAGTTGGCTCAGCTTCAAAGCGTCGGGTTTTTTAAAGATGATGTTTCAATTTAAAAAAAAGTTACCGGAATTTCGCAAATCGGAGACCAGATTTAGATTTCTGGTAAAATTTCGAGTTAAATGAGTCACTTTGGTAAGTTTCTAGGGTGGAAAAAGAAAGTTATAGGCTTGGTCACCGAATCGTCGATAAGTTGGCTGTCCAGCTTCAAAGCGTCGGTTTTTTTAAAGATGAACTTTCAATTTAAAAAAAATGTTACAGGAATTTCGCAAAACGGAGACCAGATTTAGATTTCTGGTAAAATTTCGTGTTAAATGGGTCACTTTGGTAAGTTTCTAGGGTGGAAAAAAAAGTTATTGGCTTGGTCACCCAATCGTCGATAAGTTGGCTTAGCTTCAAAGCGTCGGGTTTTTTAAAGATGATCTTTCAATTTAAAAAAAAAAGTTACCGGAATTTCGCAAATCGGGGACCAGATTTAGATTTCTGCTAAAATTTCGGGTTAAATGGGTCACTTTGGTAAGTTTCTAAGGCTAAAAAAAAAAAAAGTGATTGGCTTGGTCACCGAATCGTCGGTAAAGTGGCTGTCCAGCGTCAAAGCGTCGGTTTTTTTAAAAATGATCTTTCAATTTAAAAAAAAAAGTCTTGGAATTTCGCAAAACGGAGACCGAATTTAGATTTCTGGTAAAATTTCGAGTTAAATGGGTCACTTTGGTAAGTTTCTAGGGTGGAAAAAAAGTTATTGGCTTGGTCACCCAATCGTCGATAAGTTGGCTCAGCTTCAAAGCGTCGGGTTTTTTAAAGATGATCTTTCAATTTAAAAAAAAAGTTACCGGAATTTCGCAAATCGGAGACCAGATTTAGATTTCTGCTAAAATTTCGGGTTAAATGGGTCACTTTGGTAAGTTTCTAAGGCTAAAAAAAGTGATTGGCTTGGTCACCGAATCGTCGGTAAAGTGGCTGTCCAGCGTCAAAGCGTCGGTTTTTTTAAAAATGATCTTTCAATTTAAAAAAAAAAAGTTATTGGAATTTCGCAAAACGGAGACCAGATTTAGATTTCTGGTAAAATTTCGAGTCAAATGGGTCACTTTGGTAAGTTTCTAGGGTGGAAAAAGAAAGTTATAGGCTTGGTCACCGAATCGTCGATAAGTTGGCTGTCCAGCTTCAAAGCGTCGGTTTTTTAAAGATGAACTTTCAATTTAAAAAAAATGTTACAGGAATTTCGCAAAAACGGAGACCAGATTTAGATTTCTGGTAAAATTTCGAGTTAAATGGGTCACTTTGGTAAGTTTCTAGGGTGGAAAAAAAAGTTATTGGCTTGGTCACCCAATCGTCGATAAGTTGGCTTAGCTTCAAAGCGTCGGGTTTTTAAAGATGATCTTTCAATTTAAAAAAAAAAGTTACCGGAATTTCGCAAATCGGGGACCAGATTTAGATTTCTGCTAAAATTTCGGGTTAAATGGGTCACTTTGGTAAGTTTCTAAGGCTAAAAAAAAAAGTGATTGGCTTGGTCACCGAATCGTCGGTAAATTGGCTGTCCATTGTCAAAGCGTCGGTTTTTTTAAAAATGATCTTTCAATTTAAAAAAGTTATAGGAATTTCGCAAAACGGAGACCAGATTTAGATTTCTGGTAAAATTTCGAGTTAAATGGGTCACTTTGGTAAGTTTCTAGGGTGGAAAAAGAAAGTTATAGGCTTGGTCACCGAATCGTCGATAAGTTGGCTGTCCAGCTTCAAAGCGTCGGTTTTTTTTAAAGATTTTCTTTCAATTTAAAAAAAAAGTTACAGGAATTTCACAAAACGGAGACCAGATTTAGATTTCTGCTAAAGTTTCGGGTTAAATGGGTCTCTTTGGTAAGTTTCTAATTCTAAAAAAAAAAGTTAATGGCTTGGTCACTGAATCGTCGGTAAACTGGCTGTCCAGCGTCAAAGCGTCGGTTTTTTTAAAAATTATCTTTCAATTTAAAAAAAAAGTTACAGAATTTTCGCAGAACGGAGACCAGATTTAGATTTCTGCTAAAATTTCGGGTTAAATGGGTCACTTTGGTAAGTTTCTAAGGCTAAAAAAAAAAAGTGATTGGCTTGGTCACCGAATCGTCGGTAAAGTGGCTGTCCAGCGTCAAAGCTTCGGTTTTTTTAAAAATGATCTTTCAATTTAAAAAAAAGTTACAGGAATTTCACAAAACGGAGACCAGATTTAGATTTCTGCTAAAATTTCGGGTTAAATGGGTCACTTTGGTAAGTTTCTAAGGCTAAAAAAAAAAGTTATTGGCTTGGTCACCGAATCGTCGGTAAAGTGGCTCAGCTTCAAAGCGTCGGTTTTTTTAAAAATGATCTTTCAATTTAAAAAAAAAAGTTACAGGAATTCCACAGAACGGAGACCAGATTTAGATTTCTGCTAAAATTTCGGGTTAAATGGGTCACTTTGGTAAGTTTATAAGGCTAAAAAAAAAGTGATTGGCTTGGTCACCGAATCGTCGGTAAAGTGGCTGTCCAGCGTCAAAGCGTCGGTTTTTTTAAAAATGATCTTTCAATTTAAAAAAAAGTTATAGGAATTTCGCAAAACGGAGACCAGATTTAGATTTCTGGTAAAATTTCGAGTTAAATGAGTCACTTTGGTAAGTTTCTAGGGTGGAAAAAGAAAGTTATAGGCTTGGTCACCGAATCGTCGATAAGTTGGCTGTCCAGCTTCAAAGCGTCGGTTTTTTAAAGATGATCTTTCAATTTAAAAAAAAAAGTTACAGAAATTTCGCAGAACGGAGACCAGATTTAGATTTCTGCTAAAATTTCGGGTTAAATAGGTCACTTTGGTAAGTTTCTAAGGCTAAAAAAAAGTGATTGGCTTGGTCACCGAATCGTCGGTAAAGTGGCTGTCCAGCGTCAAAGCTTCGATTTTTTAAAAATGATCTTTCAATTTAAAAAAGTTATAAGAATTTCGCAAAACGGAGACCAGATTTAGATTTCTGGTAAAATTTCGAGTCAAATGGGTCACTTTGGTAAGTTTCTAGGGTGGAAAAAAAAGTTATTGGCTTGGTCACCCAATCGTCGATAAGTTGGCTCAGCTTCAAAGCGTCGGTTTTTTTTAAAGATGATGTTTCAATTTAAAAAAAAGTTACCGGAATTTCGCAAATCGGAGACCAGATTTAGATTTCTGGTAAAATTTCGAGTTAAATGAGTCACTTTGGTAAGTTTCTAGGGTGGAAAAAGAAAGTTATAGGCTTGGTCACCGAATCGTCGATAAGTTGGCTGTCCAGCTTCAAAGCGTCGGTTTTTTTAAAGATGAACTTTCAATTTAAAAAAATGTTACAGGAATTTCGCAAAAACGGAGACCAGATTTAGATTTCTGGTAAAATTTCGAGTTAAATGGGTCACTTTGGTAAGTTTCTAGGGTGGAAAAAAAAAAAAAAAGTTATTGGCTTGGTCACCCAATCGTCGATAAGTTGGCTTAGCTTCAAAGCGTCGGGTTTTTAAAGATGATCTTTCAATTTAAAAAAAAAGTTACCGGAATTTCGCAAATCGGGGACCAGATTTAGATTTCTGCTAAAATTTCGGGTTAAATGGGTCACTTTGGTAAGTTTCTAAGGCTCAAAAAAAAAAAAAAAAAAGTGATTGGCTTGGTCACCGAATCGTCGGTAAAGTGGCTGTCCATTGTCAAAGCGTCGGTTTTTTTTAAAAATGATCTTTCAATTTAAAAAAAAGTTATAGGAATTTCGCAAAACGGAGACCAGATTTAGATTTCTGGTAAAATTTCGAGTTAAATGGGTCACTTTGGTAAGTTTCTAGGGTGGAAAAAGAAAGTTATAGGCTTGATCACCGAATCGTCGATAAGTTGGCTGTCCAGCTTCAAAGCGTCGGTTTTTTTAAAGATTTTCTTTCAATTTAAAAAAAAGTTACAGGAATTTCACAAAACGGAGACCAGATTTAGATTTCTGCTAAAGTTTCGGGTTAAATGGGTCTCTTTGGTAAGTTTCTAATTCTAAAAAAAAAAAAAAAAAAAAGTTAATGGCTTGGTCACTGAATCGTCGGTAAACTGGCTGTCCAGCGTCAAAGCGTCGGTTTTTTTAAAAATTATCTTTCAATTTAAAAAAAAGTTACAGAAATTTCGCAGAACGGAGACCAGATTTAGATTTCTGCTAAAATTTCGGGTTAAATGGGTCACTTTGGTAAGTTTCTAAGGCTAAAAAAAAAAAAAAAAAAAAAGTGATTGGCTTGGTCACCGAATCGTCGGTAAAGTGGCTGTCCAGCGTCAAAGCTTCGGTTTTTTTAAAAATGATCTTTCAATTTAAAAAAAAAAGTTACAGGAATTTCACAAAACGGAGACCAGATTTAGATTTCTGCTAAAATTTCGGGTTAAATGGGTCACTTTGGTAAGTTTCTAAGGCTAAAAAAAAAGTTATTGGCTTGGTCACCGAATCGTCGGTAAAGTGGCTCAGCTTCAAAGCGTCGGTTTTTTTAAAAATGATCTTTCAATTTAAAAAAAAGTTACAGGAATTCCGCAGAACGGAGACCAGATTTAGATTTCTGCTAAAATTTCGGGTTAAATGGGTCACTTTGGTAAGTTTATAAGGCTAAAAAAGTGATTGGCTTGGTCACCGAATCGTCGGTAAAGTGGCTGTCCAGCGTCAAAGCGTCGGTTTTTTTAAAAATGATCTGTCAATTTAAAAAAAAAAAAAGTTATAGGAATTTCGCAAAACGGAGACCAGATTTAGATTTCTGGTAAAATTTCGAGTTAAATGAGTCACTTTGGTAAGTTTCTAGGGTGGAAAAAGAAAGTTATAGGCTTGGTCACCGAATCGTCGATAAGTTGGCTGTCCAGCTTCAAAGCGTCGGTTTTTTTAAAGATGATCTTTCAATTTAAAAAAAAAAAAAAGTTACAGAAATTTCGCAGAACGGAGACCAGATTTAGATTTCTGCTAAAATTTCGGGTTAAATAGGTCACTTTGGTAAGTTTCTAAGGCTAAAAAAAAAGTGATTGGCTTGGTCACCGAATCGTCGGTAAAGTGGCTGTCCAGCGTCAAAGCTTCGATTTTTTTAAAAATGATCTTTCAATTTAAAAAAAAGTTATAAGAATTTCGCAAAACGGAGACCAGATTTAGATTTCTGGTAAAATTTCGAGTTAAATGAGTCACTTTGGTAAGTTTCTAGGGTGGAAAAAGAAAGTTATAGGCTTGGTCACCGAATCGTCGGTAAAGTGGCTGTCCAGCGTCAAAGCGTCGGTTTTTTTAAAAATGATCTTTCAATTTAAAAAAAAGTTATAGGAATTTCGCAAAACGGAGACCAGATTTAGATTTCTGGTAAAATTTCGAGTTAAATGGGTCACTTTGGTAAGTTTCTAGGGTGGAAAAAAAAGTTATTGGCTTGGTCACCCAATCGTCGATAAGTTGGCTCAGCTTCAAAGCGTCGGGTTTTTTAAAGATGATGTTTCAATTTAAAAAAGTTACCGGAATTTCGCAAATCGGAGACCAGATTTAGATTTCTGGTAAAATTTCGAGTTAAATGAGTCACTTTCGTAAGTCTCTAGGGTGGAAAAAGAAAGTTATAGGCTTGGTCACCGAATCGTCGATAAGTTGGCTGTCCAGCTTCAAAGCGTCGGTTTTTTTAAAGATGATCTTTCAATTTAAAAAAAAAAGTTACATGAATTTCGCAAAACGGAGACCAGATTTAGATTTCTGGTAAAATTTCGAGTTAAATGGGTCACTTTGGTAAGTTTCTAGGGTGGAAAAAAAAAAAGTTATTGGCTTGGTCACCCAATCGTCTATAAGTTGGCTCAGCTTCAAAGCGTCGGGTTTTTTAAAGATGATCTTTCAATTTAAAAAAAAAAAGTTACCAGAATTTCGCAAATCGGGGACCAGATTTAGATTTCTGCTAAAATTTCGGGTTAAATGGGTCACTTTGGTAAGTTTCTAAGGCTAAAAAAAAAAGTGATTGGCTTGGTCACCGAATCGTCGGTAAAGTGGCTGTCCAGCGTCAAAGCGTCGGTTTTTTTTAAAAATGATCTTTCAATTTAAAAAAAAGTTATAAGAATTTCGCAAAACGGAGACCAGGTTTAGATTTCTGGTAAAATTTCGAGTTAAATGAGTCACTTTGGTAAGTTTCTAGGGTGGAAAAAGAAAGTTATAGGCTTGGTCACCGAATTGTCGATAAGTTGGCTGTCCAGCTTCAAAGCGTCGGTTTTTTTAAAGATGATCTTTCAATTTAAAAAAAAAAAAAAGTTATAGGAATTTCGCAAATCGGAGACCAGATTTAGATTTCTGGTAAAATTTCGGGTTAAATGTGTCACTTTGGTAAGTTTCTAGGGTGGAAAAAGAAAGTTATAGGCTTGGTCACCGAATCGTCGATAAGTTGGCTGTCCAGCTTCAAAGCGTTGGTTTTTTTAAAGATTTTCTTTCAATTAAAAAAAAAGTTACAGGAATTTCACAAAACGGAGACCAGATTTAGATTTCTGCTAAAATTTCGGGTTAAATGGGTCACTTTGGTAAGTTTCTAATTCTAAAAAAAAAAAAGTTAATGGCTTGGTCACCGAATCGTCGGTAAAGTGGCTGTCCAGCGTCAAAGCGTCGTTTTTTTAAAAATTATCTTTCAATTTAAAAAAAAAAAGTTACAGGAATTTCTCAAAACGGAGACCAGATTTAGATTTCTGGTAAAATTTCGAGTTAAATGGGTCACTTTGGTAAGTTTCTAGGGTGGAAAAAAAAAGTTATTGGCTTGGTCACCCAATCGTCGATAAGTTGGCTCAGCTTCAAAGCGTCGGGTTTTTTAAAGATGATCTTTCAATTTAAAAAAAAGTTACCGGAATTTCGCAAATCGGAGACCAGATTTAGATTTCTGCTAAAATTTCGGGTTAAATGGGTCACTTTGGTAAGTTTCTAGGGTGGAAAAAGAAAGTTATAGGCTTGGTCACCGAATTGTCGATAAGTTGGCTGTCCAGCTTCAAAGCGTCGGTTTTTTTAAAGATGATCTTTCAATTTAAAAAAGTTACAGGAATTTATAAAATCGGAGACCAGATTTAGATTTCTGGTAAAATTTCGAGTTAAATGGGTCACTTTGGTAAGTTTCTAGGGTGGAAAAAAAAAGTTATTGGCTTGGTCACCCAATCGTCGATAAGTTGGCTCAGCTTCAAAGCGTCGGGTTTTTTAAAGATGATCTTTCAATTTAAAAAAAAAAGTTACCGGAATTTCGCAAATCGGAGACCAGATTTAGATTTCTGCTAAAATTTCGGGTTAAATGGGTCGCTTTGGTAAGTTTCTAAGGCTAAAAAAGTTATTGGCTTGGTCACCGAATCGTCGGTAAAGTGGCTCAGCTTCAAAGCGTCGTTTTTTTAAAGATGAACTTTCAATTTAAAAAAAAATGTTACAGGAATTTCGCAAAACGGAGACCAGATTTAGATTTCTGGTAAAATTTCGAGTTAAATGGGTCACTTTGGTAAGTTTCTAGGGTGGAAAAAAAAGTTATTGGCTTGGTCACCCAATCGTCGATAAGTTGGCTTAGCTTCAAAGCGTCGGGTTTTTTAAAGATGATCTTTCAATTTAAAAAAGTTACCGGAATTTCGCAAATCGGGGACCAGATTTAGATTTCTGCTAAAATTTCGGGTTAAATGGGTCACTTTGGTAAGTTTCTAAGGCTAAAAAAAAAAGTGATTGGCTTGGTCACCGAATAGTCGGTAAAGTGGCTGTCCAGCGTCAAAGCGTCGATTTTTTTAAAAATGATCTTTCAATTTAAAAAAAAAAGTTATAAGAATTTCGCAAAACGGAGACCAGATTTAGATTTCTGGTAAAATTTCGGGTTAAATGTGTCACTTTGGTAAGTTTCTAGGGTGGAAAAAGAAAGTTATAGGCTTGGTCACCGAATCGTCGATAAGTTGGCTGTCCAGCTTCAAAGCGTCGGTTTTTTTAAAGATTTTCTTTCAATTTAAAAAAAAAAGTTACAGGAATTTCACAAAACGGAGACCAGATTTAGATTTCTGCTAAAATTTCGGGTTAAATGGGTCACTTTGGTAAGTTTCTAATTCTAAAAAAAAAAAAAGTTAATGGCTTGGTCACCGAATCGTCGGTAAAGTGGCTGTCCAGCGTCAAAGCGTCGTTTTTTTAAAAATTATCTTTAAATTTAAAAAAAAGTTACAGGAATTTCGCAAAACGGAGACCATATTTAGATTTCTGGTAAAATTTCGAGTTAAATGGGTCACTTTGGTAAGTTTCTAGGCTAAAAAAAAAAAAAAAGTTATTGGCTTAGTCACCCAATCGTCGATAAGTTGGCTCAGCTTCAAAGCGTCGGGTTTTTTAAAGATGATCTTTCAATTTAAAAAAAAAGTTACCGGAATTTCGCAAATCGGAGACCAGATTTAGATTTCTGCTAAAATTTCGGGTTAAATGGGTCACTTTGGTAAGTTTCTAAGGCTAAAAAAAAAAAGTGTTTGGGTTGGTCACCGAATCGTCGGTAAAGTGGCTGTCCAGCGTCAAAGCGTCGGTTTTTTTAAAAATGATCTTTCAATTTAAAAAAAAGTTATTGGAATTTCGCAAAACGGAGACCAGATTTAGATTTCTGGTAAATTTTCGAGTCAAATGGGTCACTTTGGTAAGTTTCTAGGGTGGAAAAAAAAAGTTATTGGCTTGGTCACCCAATCGTCGATAAGTTGGCTCAGCTTCAAAGCGTCGGGTTTTTTAAAGATGATGTTTCAATTTAAAAAAAAAAGTTACCGGAATTTCGCAAATCGGAGACCAGATTTAGATTTCTGGTAAAATTTCGAGTTAAATTAGTCACTTTCGTAAGTTTCTAGGGTGGAAAAATAAAGTTATAGGCTTGGTCACCGAATCGTCGATAAGTTGGCTGTCCAGCTTCAAAGCGTCGGTTTTTTTAAAGATGAACTTTCAATTTAAAAAAAATGTTACAGGAATTTCGCAAAACGGAGACCAGATTTAGATTTCTGGTAAAATTTCGAGTTAAATGGGTCACTTTGGTAAGTTTCTAGGGTGGAAAAAAAAAAAAAGTTATTGGCTTGGTCACCCAATCGTCTATAAGTTGGCTTAGCTTCAAAGCGTCGGGTTTTTTAAAGATGATCTTTCAATTTAAAAAAAAAAAGTTACCGGAATTTCGCAAATCGGGGACCAGATTTAGATTTCTGCTAAAATTTCGGGTTAAATGGGTCACTTTGGTAAGTTTCTAAGGCTAAAAAAAAAAAGTGATTGGCTTGGTCACCGAATCGTCGGTAAAGTGGCTGTGAAGCGTCAAAGCTTCGATTTTTTTAAAAATGATCTTTCAATTTAAAAAAAAGTTATAAGAATTTCGCAAAACGGAGACCAGATTTAGATTTCTGGTAAAATTTCGAGTTAAATGAGTCACTTTGGTAAGTTTCTAGGGTGGAAAAAGAAAGTTATTGGCTTGGTCACCGAATTGTCGATAAGTTGGCTGTCCAGCTTCAAAAGCGTCGTTTTTTTAAAGATGATCTTTCAATTTAAAAAAGTTATAGGAATTTCGCAAATCGGAGACCAGATTTAGATTTCTGGTAAAATTTCGGGTTAAATGTGTCACTTTGGTAAGTTTCTAGGGTGGAAAAAGAAAGTTATAGGCTTGGTCACCGAATCGTCGATAAGTTGGCTGTCCAGCTTCAAAGCGTCGTTTTTTTTAAAGATTTTCTTTCAATTTAAAAAAAAGTTACAGGAATTTCACAAAACGGAGACCAGATTTAGATTTCTGCTAAAATTTCGGGTTAAATGGGTCACTTTGGTAAGTTTCTAATTCTAAAAAAAAAGTTAATGGCTTGGTCACCGAATCGTCGGTAAAGTGGCTGTCCAGCGTCAAAGCGTCGTTTTTTTTAAAAATTATCTTTCAATTTAAAAAAGTTACAGGAATTTCGCAAAACGGAGACCAGATTTAGATTTCTGGTAAAATTTCGAGTTAAATGGGTCACTTTGGTAAGTTTCTAGGGTGGAAAAAAAAAGTTATTGGCTTGGTCACCCAATCGTCGATAAGTTGGCTCAGCTTCAAAGCGTCGGGTTTTTTAAAGATGATCTTTCAATTTAAAAAAAAAAGTTACCGGAATTTCGCAAATCGGAGACCAGATTTAGATTTCTGCTAAACTTTCGGGTTAAATGGGTCACTTTGGTAAGTTTCTAAGGCTAAAAAAAAGTGATTGGCTTGGTCACCGAATCGTCGGTAAAGTGGCTGTCCAGCGTCAAAGCGTCGGTTTTTTTAAAAATGATCTTTCAATTTAAAAAAAAGTTATTGGAATTTCGCAAAACGGAGACCAGATTTTGATTTCTGGTAAATTTTCGAGTCAAATGGGTCACTTTGGTAAGTTTCTAGGGTGGAAAAAAAAAAAGTTTTTGGCTTGGTCACCCAATCGTCGATAAGTTGGCTCAGCTTCAAAGCGTCGGGTTTTTTAAAGATGATGTTTCAATTAAAAAAAAGTTACCGGAATTTCGCAAATCGGAGACCAGATTTAGATTTCTGGTAAAATTTCGAGTTAAATGAGTCACTTTGGTAAGTTTCTAAGGTGGAAAAAAAAAGTTATTGGCTTGGTCACCGAATTCTCGATAAGTTGGCTGTCCAGCTTCAAAGTGTCGGTTTTTTTAAAGATGAACCTTTCAATTTAAAAAGGGTTACAGGAATTTCGAAAAACGGAGACCAGATTTAGATTTCTGGTAAAATTTCGAGTTAAATGGGTCACTTTGGTAAGTTTCTAGGGTGAAAAAAAAAAAGTTATTGGCTTGGTCACCCAATCGTCGATAAGTTGGCTTAGCTTCAAAGCGTCGGGTTTTTTAAAGATGATCTTTCAATTTAAAAAAAAAGTTACCGGAATTTCGCAAATCGGGGACCAGATTTAGATTTCTGCTAAAATTTCGGGTTAAATGGGTCACTTTGGTAAGTTTCTAAGGCTAAAAAAAAAAAAGTGATTGGCTTGGTCACCGAATCGTCGGTAAAGTGGCTGTCCAGCGTCAAAGCTTCGTTTTTTTTAAAAATGATCTTTCATTTTAAAAAAAAGTTATAAGAATTTCGCAAAACGGAGACCAGATTTAGATTTCTGGTAAAATTTCGAGTTAAATGAGTCACTTTGGTAAGTTTCTAGGGTGGAAAAAGAAAGTTATAGGCTTGGTCACCGAATCGTCGATAATTGGCTGTCCAGCTTCAAAGCGTCGGTTTTTTTAAAGATGATCTTTCAATTTAAAAAAAAAGTTATAGGAATTTCGCAAATCGGAGACCAGATTTAGATTTCTGGTAAAATTTCGGGTTAAATGTGTCACTTTGGTAAGTTTCTAGGGTGGAAAAAGAAAGTTATAGGCTTGGTCACCGAATCGTCGATAAGTTGGCTGTCCAGCTTCAAAGCGTCGGTTTTTTTAAAGATTTTCTTTCAATTAAAAAAAAAGTTACAGGAATTTCACAAAACGGAGACCAGATTTAGATTTCTGCTAAAATTTCGGGTTAAATGGGTCACTTTGGTAAGTTTCTAAGGCTAAAAAAAAAAAGTGATTGGCTTGGTCACCGAATCGTCGGTAAAGTGGCTGTCCAGCGTCAAAGCGTCGTTTTTTTTAAAAATTATCTTTCAATTTAAAAAAAAAAAGTTACAGGAATTTCGCAAAACGGAGACCAGATTTAGATTTCTGGTAAAATTTCGAGTTAAATGGGTCATTTTGGTAAGTTTCTAGGGTGAAAAAAAAAAAGTTATTGGCTTGGTCACCCAATCGTCGATAAGTTGGCTCAGCTTCAAAGCGTCGGGTTTTTTAAAGATGATCTTTCAATTAAAAAAAAAAAGTTACCGGAATTTCGCAAATTGGAGACCAGATTTAGATTTCTGGTGAAATTTCGGGTTAAATGGTTCACCTTGGTAAGTTTCTAGGGTGGAAAAAGAAAGTTATAGGCTTGATCACCGAATCGTCGATAAGTTGGCTGTCCAGCTTCAAAGCGTCGGTTTTTTTAAAGATGATCTTTCAATTTAAAAAAAAAAGTTACAGGAAGTTCGCTGAACGGAGACCAGATTTAGATTTCTGCTAAAATTTCGGGTTAAATGGGTCACTTTGGTAAGTTTCTAAAGCTAAAAAAAAAGTTATTGGCTTGGTCACCGAATCGTCGGTAAAGTGGCTGTCCAGCGTCAAAGCGTCGGTTTTTTAAAGATGAACTTTCAATTTAAAAAAAAATGTTACAGGAATTTCGCAAAACGGAGACCAGATTTAGATTTCTGGTAAAATTTCGAGTTAAATGGGTCACTTTGGTAAGTTTCTAGGGTGGAAAAAAAAAAAAGTTATTGGCTTGGTCACCCAATCGTCGATAAGTTGGCTCAGCTTCAAAGCGTCGTGTTTTTTAAAGATGATCTTTCAATTTAAAAAAAGTTACCGGAATTTCGCAAATCGGAGACCAGATTTAGATTTCTGCTAAAATTTCGGGTTAAATGGGTCACTTTGGTAAGTTTCTAAGGCTAAAAAAAAAAGTGATTGGCTTGGTCACCGAATCGTCGGTAAAGTGGCTGTCCAGCGTCAAAGAGTCGGTTTTTTAAAAATGATCTTTCAATTTAAAAAAAGTTACAGGAATTTCACAAAACGGAGACCAGATTTAGATTTCTGCTAAAATTTCGGGTTAAATGGGTCACTTTGGTAAGTTTCTAATTCTAAAAAAAAAAAGTTAATGGCTTGGTCACTGAATCGTCGGTAAAGTGGCTGTCCAGCGTCAAAGCGTCGGTTTTTTTAAAAATGATCTTTCAATTTAAAAAAAGTTACAGAAATTTCGCAGAACGGAGACCAGATTTAGATTTCTGCTAAAATTTCGGGTTAAATGGGTCACTTTGGTAAGTTTCTAATTTTAAAAAAAAAAAAGTTAATGGCTTGGTCACTGAATCGTCGGTAAAGTGGCTGTCCAGCGTCAAAGCGTCGGTTTTTCTAAAGATGATCTTTCAATTTAAAAAAGTTACAGAAATTTCGCAAAACGGAGACCAGATTTAGATTTCTGCTAAAATTTCGGGTTAAATGGGTCACTTTGGTAAGTTTCTAAGGCTAAAAAAGTGATTGGCTTGGTCACCGAATCGTCGGTAAAGTGGCTGTCCAGCGTCAAAGCGTCGGTTTTTTAAAAGATGATCTTTCAATTTAAAAAAAAACGTTACAGGAATTCCGCAGAACGGAGACCAGATTTAGATTTCTGCTAAAATTTCGGGTTAAATGGGTCACTTTGGTAAGTTTCTAAGGCTAAAAAAGTTATTGGCTTGGTCATCGAATCGTCGGTAAAGTGGCTGTCCAGCGTCAAAGCGTCGGTTTTTTTAAAAATGATCTTTCAATTTAAAAAAAAAGTTATAGGAATTTTGCGAAACGGAGACCAGATTTAGATTTCTGGTAAAATTTTGAGTTAAATGAGTCACTTTGGTAAGTTTCTAGGGTGGAAAAAGAAAGTTATAGGCTTGGTCACCGAATCCTCTATAAGTTGGCTGTCCAGCTTCAAAGCGTCGGTTTTTCTAAAGATGATCTTTCAATTTAAAAAAAAGTTACAGAAATTTCGCAGAACGGAGAACAGATTTAGATTTCTGCTAAAATTTCGGGTTAAATGTTTCACTTTGGTAAGTTTCTAAGGCTAAAAAAGTGATTGGCTTGGTCACCGAATCGTCGGTAAAGTGGCTGTCCAGCGTCAAAGCGTCGGTTTTTTTAAAGATGATCTTTCAATTTAAAAAAAAGTTACAGTAATTCCGCAGAACGGAGACCAGATTTAGATTTCTGCTAAAATTTCGGGTTAAATGGGTCACTTTGGTAAGTTTCTAAGGCTAAAAAAAAAGTTATTGGCTTGGTCACCGAATCGTCGGTAAAGTGGCTGTCCAGCGTCAAAGCGTCGGTTTTTTTAAAGATGAACTTTCAATTTAAAAAAAATGTTACAGGAATTTCGCAAAACGGAGACCAGATTTAGATTTCTGGTAAAATTTCGAGTTAAATGGGTCACTTTGGTAAGTTTCTAGGTTGGAAAAAAAAAAAGTTATTGGCTTGGTCACCCAATCGTCGATAAGTTGGCTCAGCTTCAAAGGGTCGGGTTTTTTAAAGATGATCTTTCAATTTAAAAAAAGTTACCGGAATTTCGCAAATCGGAGACCAGATTTAGATTTCTGCTAAAATTTCGGGTTAAATGGGTCACTTTGGTAAGTTTCTAAGGCTAAAAAAAAGTGATTGGCTTGGTCACCGAATCGTCGGTAAAGTGGCTGTCCAGCGTCAAAACGTCGGTTTTTTTAAAAATGATCTTTCAATTTAAAAAAAAAAAGTTACAGGAATTTCTTGGTCAAAACGGAGACCAGATTTAGATTTCTGCTAAAATTTCGGGTTAAATGGGTCAGATTTTGGTAAGGTTAAATTCACTTTGGTAAGTTTCTAATTCTAAAAAAAAGTTAATGGCTTGGTCACTGAATCGTCGGTAAAGTGGCTGTCCAGCGTCAAAGCGTCGGTTTTTTTAAAAATGATCTTTCAATTTAAAAAAAAAAGTTACAGAAATTTCGCAAAACGGAGACCAGATTTAGATTTCTGCTAAAATTTCGGGTTAAATGAGTCACTTTGGTAAGTTTCTAATTCTAAAAAAAAAAAAGTTAATGGCTTGGTCACTGAATCGTCCGTAAAGTGGCTGTCCAGCGTCAAAGCGTCGGTTTTTTAAAGATGATCTTTCAATTTAAAAAAAGTTACAGGAATTTCGCAAAACGGAGACCAGATTTAGATTTCTGCTAAAATTTCGGGTTAAATGGGTCACTTTGGTAAGTTTCTAAGGCTAAAAAAAAAAGTTATTGGCTTGGTCACCGAATCGTCGGTAAAGTGGCTGTCCAGCGTCAAAGCGTCGGTTTTTTTAAAAATGATCTTTCAATTAAAAAAAAAGTTATAGGAATTTCGCGAAACGGAGACCAGATTTAGATTTCTGGTAAAATTTTGAGTTAAATGAGTCACTTTGGTAAGTTTCTAGGGTGGAAAAAGAAAGTTATAGGCTTGGTCACCGAATCCTCTATAAGTTGGCTGTCCAGCTTCAAAGCGTCGGTTTTTTAAAGATGATCTTTCAATTTAAAAAAAAGTTACAGAAATTTCGCAGAACGGAGACCAGATTTAGATTTCTGCTAAAATTTCGGGTTAAATGGTTCACTTTGGTAAGTTTCTAAGTCTAAAAAAAAAAGTGATTGGCTTGGTCACCGAATCGTCGGTAAAGTGGCTGTCCAGCGTCAAAGCGTCGGTTTTTTTAAAAATGATCTTTCAATTTAAAAAAGTTATAGGAATTTCGCAAAACGGAGACCAGATTTAGATTTCTGGTAAAATTTCGAGTTAAATGAGTCACTTTGGTAGGTTTCTAGGGTGGAAAAAAAAGTTATAGGCTTGGTCACCGAATCGTCGATAAGTTGGCTGTCCAGCTTCAAAGCGTCGGTTTTTTAAAAATGATCTTTCAATTTAAAAAAAAAGTTATAGGAATTTCACAAAACGGAGACCAGATTTAGATTTCTGCTAAAATTTCGGGTTAAATGGGTCACTTTGGTAAGTTTCTTAAGGTAAAAAAAAAAAGTGATTGGCTTGGTCACCGAATCGTCGGTAAAGTGGCTGTCCAGCGTCAAAGCGTCGGTTTTTTTAAAGATGATCTTTCAATTTAAAAAAAAAGTTACCGGAATTTCTTAAATCGGAGACCAGATTTAGATTTCTGGTAAAATTTCGGGTTAAATGGGTCACTTTGGTAAGTTTCTAGGGTGGAAAAAAAAAGTTATTGGCTTGGTCACGAATCGTCGATAAGTTGGCTCCAGCTTCAAAGCGTCGGTTTTTTAAAGATGATCTTTCAATTTAAAAAAAAGTTACAGAATTTCGCAAAACGGAGACCAGATTTAGATTTCTGCTAAAATTTCGGGTTAAATGGGTCACTTTGGTAAGTTTCTAGGGTGGAAAAAAAAAGTTATTGGCTTGGTCACCGAATCGTCGATAAGTTGGCTGTCCAGCTTCAAAGCGTCGGTTTTTTTAAAGATGATCTTTCAATTTAAAAAAAGTTACAGGAATTTCGCAAAACGGAGACCAGATTTAGATTTCTGGTAAAATTTCGAGTTAAATGGGTCACTTTGGTAAGTTTCTAAGGGTGGAAAAAAAAAGTTATTGGCTTGGTCACCGAATCGTCGGTATAAGTTGGCTGTCCAGCTTCAAAGCGTCGGTTTTTTTTAAAGATGATCTTTCAATTTAAAAAAAAAGTTACCGGAATTTCGCAAACGGAGACCAGATTTAGATTTCTGCTAAAATTTAGGGTTAAATGGGTCACTTTGGTAAGTTTCTAAGGTTAAAAAAAAAAGTGATTGGCTTGGTCACCGAATCGTCGGTAAAGTGGCTGTCCAGCGTCAAAGCGTCGGTTTTTTTAAAAATGATCTTTCAATTAAAAAAAAAGTTATAGGAATTTCGCAAAACGGAGACCAGATTTAGATTTCTGGTAAAATTTCGAGTTAAATGGTCACTTTGGTAAGTTTCTAGGGTGGAAAAAAAAGTTATAGGCTTGGTCACCGAATCGTCGATAAGTTGGCTGTCCAGCTTCAAAGCGTCGGTTTTTTTAAAGATGATCTTTCAATTTAAAAAAAAGTTATAGGAATTTCGCAAAACGGAGACCAGATTTAGATTTCTGGTGAAATTTCGGGTTAAATGGGTCACTTTGGTAAGTTTCTAGGGTGGAAAAAAAAGTTATGGCTTGGTCACCGAATCGTCGATAAGTTGGCTGTCCAGCTTCAAAGCGTCGGTTTTTAAAGATGATCTTTCAATTTTAAAAAAAAAGTTACAGGAATTTCACAAAACGGAGACCAGATTTAGATTTCTGGTAAAATTTCGGGTTAAATGGGTCACTTTGGTAAGTTTCTAAGGTCTAAAAAAAAAAAGTTATTGGCTTGGTCACCGAATCGTCGGTAAAGTGGCTGTCCAGCGTCAAAGCGTCGTTTTTTTAAAAATGATCTTTCAATTTAAAAAAAAGTTACAGGAATTTCGCAAAACGGAGACCAGATTTAGATTTCTGGTAAAATTTCGAGTTAAATGGGTCACTTTGGTAAGTTTCTAGGGTGGAAAAAAAAAGTTATTGGCTTGGTCACCGAATCGTCGATAAGTTGGCTGTCCAGCTTCAAAGCGTCGGTTTTTAAAGATGATCTTTCAATTTAAAAAAAAGTTACCAGGAATTTCGCAAACGGAGACCAGATTTAGATTTCTGCTAAAATTTCGGGTTAAATGGGTCACTTTGGTAAGTTTCTAAGGTGGAAAAAGAAAGTTATTGGCTTGGTCACCGAATCGTCGTATAAGTTGGCTGTCCAGCTTCAAAGCGTCGGTTTTTTAAAGATGATCTTTCAATTAAAAAAAAAAAGTTACAGGAATTTCGCAAACGGAGACCAGATTTAGATTTCTGCTAAAATTTCGGGTTAAATGGGTCACTTTGGTAAGTTTCTAAGGCTGGAAAAAAAAAGTTATTGGCTTGGTCACCGAATCGTCGGTAAAGTGGCTGTCCAGCGTCAAAGCGTCGGTTTTTTAAAGATGATCTTTCAATTTAAAAAAAAAGTTACAGGAATTTCGCAGAACGGAGACCAGATTTAGATTTCTGCTAAAATTTCGGGTTAAATGGGTCACTTTGGTAAGTTTCTAAGGCTAAAAAAAAGTTGATTGGCTTGGTCACCGAATCGTCGGTAAAGTGGCTGTCCAGCGTCAAAGCGTCGGTTTTTTTAAAAATGATCTTTCAATTTAAAAAAAAAGTTATAGGAATTTCGCAAAACGGAGACCAGATTTAGATTTCTGGTAAAATTTCGAGTTAAATGAGTCACTTTGGTAAGTTTCTAGGGTGGAAAAAGAAAGTTATAGGCTTGGTCACCGAATCGTCGATAAGTTGGCTGTCCAGCTTCAAAGCGTCGGTTTTTTTAAAAATGATCTTTCAATTTAAAAAAAGTTACAGGAATTTCGCAAAACGGAGACCAGATTTAGATTTCTGCTAAAATTTCGGGTTAAATGGGTCACTTTGGTAAGTTTCTAAGGTTAAAAAAAAAGTGATTGGCTTGGTCACCGAATCGTCGGTAAAGTGGCTGTCCAGCGTCAAAGCGTCGGTTTTTTTTAAAATGATCTTTCAATTTAAAAAAAAAGTTACCGGAATTTCTTAAATCGGAGACCAGATTTAGATTTCTGGTAAAATTTCGGGTTAAATGGGTCACTTTGGTAAGTTTCTAGGGTGGAAAAAAAAAGTTATTGGCTTGGTCACCGAATCGTCGATAAGTTGGCTGTCCAGCTTCAAAGCGTCGGTTTTTTTAAAGATGATCTTTCAATTTAAAAAAAAAAAAGTTACAGAATTTCGCAAAACGGAGACCAGATTTAGATTTCTGCTAAAATTTCGGGTTAAATGGGTCACTTTGGTAAGTTTCTAGGGTGGAAAAAGAAAGTTATGGCTTGGTCACCGAATCGTCGATAAGTTGGCTGTCCAGCGTCAAAGCGTCGTTTTTTTAAAAAATGATCTTTCAATTTAAAAAAAAAGTTACAGGAATTTCGCAAAACGGAGACCAGATTTAGATTTCTGGTAAAATTTCGAGTTAAATGGGTCACTTTGGTAAGTTTCTAGGGTGGAAAAAAAAAGTTATTGGCTTGGTCACCCAATCGTCGATAAGTTGGCTCAGCTTCAAAGCGTCGGTTTTTTAAAGATGATCTTTCAATTTAAAAAAAGTTACCGGAATTTCGCAAATCGGAGACCAGATTTAGATTTCTGGTAAAATTTCGGGTTAAATGGTCACTTTGGTAAGTTTCTAGGGTGGAAAAAGAAAGTTATAGGCTTGGTCACCGAATCGTCGATTAGTTGGCTGTCCAGCTTCAAAGCGTCGGTTTTTTTAAAGATGATCTTTCAATTTCAAAAAAAAAAAAGTTACAGGAATTTCACAAAACGGAGACCAGATTTAGATTTCTGCTAAAATTTCGGGTTAAATGGGTCACTTTGGTAAGTTTCTAAAGCTAAAAAAAAAAAGTTATTGGCTTGGTCACCGAATCGTCGGTAAAGTGGCTGTCCAGCGTCAAAGCGTCGGTTTTTTTAAAGATGATCTTTCAATTTAAAAAAAATGTTACAGGAATTTCGCAAAACGGAGACCAGATTTAGATTTCTGGTAAAATTTCGAGTTAAATGGGTCAGTTTGGTAAGTTTCTAGGGTGGAAAAAAAAAAAGTTATTGGCTTGGTCACCCAATCGTCGATAAGTTGGCTCAGCTTCAAAGCGTCGTGTTTTTTAAAGATGATCTTTCAATTAAAAAAAAAGTTACCGGAATTTCGCAAATCGGAGACCAGATTTAGATTTCTGCTAAAATTTCGGGTTAAATGGGTCACTTTGGTAAGTTTCTAAGGCTAAAAAAGTGATTGGCTTGGTCACCGAATCGTCGGTAAAGTGGCTGTCCAGCGTCAAAGCGTCGGTTTTTTTAAAAATGATCTTTCAATTTAAAAAAAAGTTACAGGAATTTCACAAAACGGAGACCAGATTTAGATTTCTGCTAAAATTTCGGGTTAAATGGGTCACTTTGGTAAGTTTCTAATTGGAAAAAAAAAGTTAATGGCTTGGTCACTGAATCGTCGGTAAAGTGGCTGTCCAGCGTCAAAGCGTCGGTTTTTTAAAAATGATCTTTCAATTTAAAAAAAGTTACAGAAATTTCGCAGAACGGAGACCAGATTTAGATTTCTGCTAAAATTTCGGGTTAAATGGGTCACTTTGGTAAGTTTCTAATTTTAAAAAAAAAGTTAATGGCTTGGTCACTGAATCGTCGGTAAAGTGGCTGTCCAGCGTCAAAGCGTCGGTTTTTTTAAAGATGATCTTTCAATTTAAAAAAAAGTTACAGAAATTTCGCAAAACGGAGACCAGATTTAGATTTCTGCTAAAATTTCGGGTTAAATGGGTCACTTTGGTAAGTTTCTAAGGCTGGAAAAAAAAAAGTGATTGGCTTGGTCACCGAATCGTCGGTAAAGTGGCTGTCCAGCGTCAAAGCGTCGGTTTTTTAAAGATGATCTTTCAATTTAAAAAAAAACGTTACAGGAATTTCGCAAACGGAGACCAGATTTAGATTTCTGCTAAAATTTCGGGTTAAATGGGTCACTTTGGTAAGTTTCTAAGGCTAAAAAAAAAGTTATTGGCTTGGTCACCGAATCGTCGGTAAAGTGGCTGTCCAGCGTCAAAGCGTCGGTTTTTTTAAAATGATCTTTCAATTTAAAAAAAAAAAGTTATAGGAATTTCGCAAAACGGAGACCAGATTTAGATTTCTGGTAAAATTTCGAGTTAAATGGGTCACTTTGTTTAGTTTCTAGGGTGAAAAAAAAAGTTATTGGCTTGGTCACCGAATCGTCTATAAGTTGGCTGTCCAGCTACAAAGTGTCGGTTTTTTTAAAGATGATCTTTCAATTTAAAAAAAAAAGTTACAGAAATTTCGCAGAACGGAGACCAGATTTAGATTTCTGCTAAAATTTCGGGTTAAATGTTTCACTTTGGTAAGTTTCTAAGGCTGGAAAAAAAAAGTGATTGGCTTGGTCACCGAATCGTCGGTAAAGTGGCTGTCCAGCGTCAAAGCGTCGGTTTTTTTAAAGATGATCTTTCAATTTAAAAAAAAGTTACAGGAATTTCGCAGAACGGAGACCAGATTTAGATTTCTGCTAAAATTTCGGGTTAAATGGGTCACTTTGGTAAGTTTCTAAGGCTAAAAAAAAGTTATTGGCTTGGTCACCGAATCGTCGGTAAAGTGGCTGTCCAGCGTCAAAGCGTCGGTGTTTTTAAAAATGATCTTTCAATTTAAAAAAAAAGTTATAGGAATTTCGCGAAACGGAGACCAGATTTAGATTTCTGGTAAAATTTTGAGTTAAATGAGTCACTTTGGTAAGTTTCTAGGGTGGAAAAAGAAAGTTATAGGCTTGGTCACCGAATCGTCTATAAGTTGGCTGTCCAGCTTCAAAGCGTCGGTTTTTTAAAGATGAACTTTCAATTTAAAAAAAAATGTTACAGGAATTTCGCAAAACGGAGACCAGATTTAGATTTCTGGTAAAATTTCGAGTTAAATGGGTCACTTTGGTAAGTTTCTAGGGTGGAAAAAAAAAAAAAAAGTTATTGGCTTGGTCACCCAATCGTCGATAAGTTGGCTCAGCTTCAAAGCGTCGGGTTTTTTAAAGATGATCTTTCAATTAAAAAAAAAGTTACCGGAATTTCGCAAATCGGAGACCAGATTTAGATTTCTGCTAAAATTTCGGGTTAAATGGGTCACTTTGGTAAGTTTCTAAGGCTAAAAAAGTGATTGGCTTGGTCACCGAATCGTCGGTAAAGTGGCTGTCCAGCGTCAAAGCGTCGGTTTTTTTAAAAATGGTCTTTTAATTAAAAAAAAAGTTATAGGAATTTCGCAAAACGGAGACCAGATTTAGATTTCTGCTAAAATTTCGGGTTAAATGGGTCACTTTGGTAAGTTTCTAATTCTAAAAAAAAGTTAATTGGCTTGGTCACCGAATCGTCGGTAAAGTGGCTGTCCAGCGTCAAAGCGTCGGTTTTTTTAAAAATGATCTTTCAATTTAAAAAAAAAAGTTACAGAAATTTCGCAGAACGGAGACCAGATTTAGATTTCTGCTAAAATTTCGGGTTAAATGGGTCACTTTGGTAAGTTTCTAATTTTAAAAAAAAAAGTTAATGGCTTGGTCACTGAATCGTCGGTAAAGTGGCTGTCCAGCGTCAAAGCGTCGGTTTTTCTAAAGATGATCTTTCAATTTAAAAAAAAAGTTACAGAAATTTCGCAAAACGGAGACCAGATTTAGATTTCTGCTAAAATTTCGGGTTAAATGGGTCACTTTGGTAAGTTTCTAAGGCTGGAAAAAAAAGTGATTGGCTTGGTCACCGAATCGTCGGTAAAGTGGCTGTCCAGCGTCAAAGCGTCGGTTTTTTTAAAGATGATCTTTCAATTTAAAAAAAAACGTTACAGGAATTCCGCAGAACGGAGACCAGATTTAGATTTCTGCTAAAATTTCGGGTTAAATGGGTCACTTTGGTAAGTTTCTAAGGCTAAAAAAAAAAAGTTATTGGCTTGGTCATCGAATCGTCGGTAAAGTGGCTGTCCAGCGTCAAAGCGTCGGTTTTTTAAAAATGATCTTTCAATTTAAAAAAAAGTTATAGGAATTTCGCGAAACGGAGACCAGATTTAGATTTCTGGTAAAATTTTGAGTTAAATGAGTCACTTTGGTAAGTTTCTAGGGTGGAAAAAGAAAGTTATAGGCTTGGTCACCGAATCCTCTATAAGTTGGCTGTCCAGCTTCAAAGCGTCGGTTTTTCTAAAGATGATCTTTCAATTTAAAAAAAAAAAGTTACAGAAATTTCGCAGAACGGAGACCAGATTTAGATTTCTGCTAAAATTTCGGGTTAAATGTTTCACTTTGGTAAGTTTCTCCGGCTAAAAAAAGTGATTGGCTTGGTCACCGAATCGTCGGTAAAGTGGCTGTCCAGCGTCAAAGCGTCGGTTTTTTTAAAGATGATCTTTCAATTTAAAAAAAAAAAAGTTACAGGAATTCCGCAGAACGGAGACCAGATTTAGATTTCTGCTAAAATTTCGGGTTAAATGGGTCACTTTGGTAAGTTTCTAAGGCTAAAAAAAAAAAGTTATTGGCTTGGTCACCGAATCGTCGGTAAAGTGGCTGTCCAGCGTCAAAGCGTCGGTGTTTTTAAAAATGATCTTTCAATTTAAAAAAAAAGTTATAGGAATTTCGCGAAACGGAGACCAGATTTAGATTTCTGGTAAAATTTTGAGTTAAATGAGTCACTTTGGTAAGTTTCTAGGGTGGAAAAAAGAAAGTTATAGGCTTGGTCACCGAATCCTCTATAAGTTGGCTGTCCAGCTTCAAAGCGTCGGTTTTTCTAAAGATGAACTTTCAATTTAAAAAAAAAATGTTACAGGAATTTCGCAAAACGGAGACCAGATTTAGATTTCTGGTAAAATTTCGAGTTAAATGGGTCACTTTGGTAAGTTTCTCGGGTGGAAAAAAAAAGTTATTGGCTTGGTCACCCAATCGTCGATAAGTTGGCTCAGCTTCAAAGCGTCGGGTTTTTTAAACATGATCTTTCAATTTAAAAAAAAGTTACCGGAATTTCACAAATCGGAGACCAGATTTAGATTTCTGGTGAAATTTCGGGTTAAATGGTTCACCTTGGTAAGTTTCTAGGGTGGAAAAAGAAAGTTATAGGCTTGATCACCGAATCGTCGATAAGTTGGCTGTCCAGCTTCAAAGCGTCGGTTTTTTTAAAGATGATCTTTCAATTTAAAAAAAAAAGTTACAGGAAGTTCGCTGAACGGAGACCAGATTTAGATTTCTGCTAAAATTTCGGGTTAAATGGGTCACTTTGGTAAGTTTCTAAAGCTAAAAAAAAAAAAGTTATTGGCTTGGTCACCGAATCGTCGGTAAAGTGGCTGTCCAGCGTCAAAGCGTCGGTTTTTTTAAAGATGAACTTTCAATTTAAAAAAAATGTTACAGGAATTTCAAAACGGAGACCAGATTTAGATTTCTGGTAAAATTTCGAGTTAAATGGGTCACTTTGCTAAGTTTCTAGGTTGGAAAAAAAAAAAGTTATTGGCTTGGTCACCCAATCGTCGATAAGTTGGCTCAGCTTCAAAGTGTCGGGTTTTTAAAGATGATCTTTCAATTTAAAAAAAGTTACCGGAATTTCGCAAATCGGAGACCAGATTTAGATTTCTGCTAAAATTTCGGGTTAAATGGGTCACTTTGGTAAGTTTCTAAGGCTAAAAAAAAGTGATTGGCTTGGTCACCGAATCGTCGGTAAAGTGGCTGTCCAGCGTCAAAACGTCGGTTTTTTTAAAAATGATCTTTCAATTTAAAAAAGTTACAGGAATTTCACAAAACGGAGACCAGATTTAGATTTCTGCTAAAATTTCGGGTTAAATGGGTCACTTTGGTAAGTTTCTAATTCTAAAAAAAAAGTTAATGGCTTGGTCACTGAATCGTCGGTAAAGTGGCTGTCCAGCGTCAAAGCGTCGGTTTTTTTAAAAATGATCTTTCAATTTAAAAAAAAGTTACAGAAATTTCGCAGAACGGAGACCAGATTTAGATTTCTGCTAAAATTTCGGGTTAAATGGGTCACTTTGGTAAGTTTCTAATTCTAAAAAAAAAGTTAATGGCTTGGTCACTGAATCGTCCGTAAAGTGGCTGTCCAGCGTCAAAGCGTCGGTTTTTCTAAAGATGATCTTTCAATTTAAAAAAGTTACAGAAATTTCGCAAAACGGAGACCAGATTTAGATTTCTGCTAAAATTTCGGGTTAAATGGGTCACTTTGGTAAGTTTCTAAGGCTAAAAAAAAAAAAGTGATTGGCTTGGGCACCGCATCGTCGGTAAAGTGGCTGTCCAGCGTCAAAGCGTCGGTTTTTTTAAAGATGATCTTTCAATTTAAAAAAAAAGTTACAGGAATTCCGCAGAACGGAGACCAGATTTAGATTTCTGCTAAAATTTCGGGTTAAATGGGTCACTTTGGTAAGTTTCTAAGGCTAAAAAAAAAAAGTTATTGGCTTGCTCACCGAATCGTCGGTAAAGTGGCTGTCCAGCGTCAAAGCGTCGGTTTTTTTAAAAATGATCTTTCAATTTAAAAAAAAGTTATAGGAATTTCATGAAACGGAGACCAGATTTAGATTTCTGGTAAAATTTTGAGTTAAATGAGTCACTTTGGTAAGTTTCTAGGGTGGAAAAAGAAAGTTATAGGCTTGGTCACCGAATCCTCTATAAGTTGGCTGTCCAGCTTCAAAGCGTCGGTTTTTCTAAAGATGATCTTTCAATTTAAAAAAAAGTTACAGAAATTTCGCAGAACGGAGACCAGATTTAGATTTCTGCTAAAATTCCGGGTTAAATGGTTCACTTTGGTAAGTTTCTAAGGCTAAAAAAAAAAGTGTTTGGCTTGGTCACTGAATCGTCGGTAAAGTGGCTGTCCAGCTTCAAAGCGTCGGTTTTTTTAAAAATGATCTTTCAATTTAAAAAAAAAAGTTATAGGAATTTCGCAAAACTTAGACCAGATTTAGATTTCTGGTAAAATTTCGAGTTAAATGAGTCACTTTGGTAGGTTTCTAGGGTGGAAAAAGAAAGTTATAGGCTTGGTCACCGAATCGTCGATAAGTTGGCTGTCCAGCTTCAAAGCGTCGGTTTTTTAAAAATGATCTTTCAATTTAAAAAAAAGTTATAGGAATTTCACAAAACGGAGACCAGATTTAGATTTCTGCTAAAATTTCGGGTTAAATGGGTCACTTTGGTAAGTTTCTTAAGGTAAAAAAAAAAAAGTGATTGGCTTGGTCACCGAATCGTCGGTAAAGTGGCTGTCCAGCGTCAAAGCGTCGGTTTTTTTAAAGATGATCTTTCAATTTAAAAAAAGTTACCGCAATTTCTTAAATCGGAGACCAGATTTAGATTTCTGGTAAAATTTCGGGTTAAATGGGTCACTTTGGTAAGTTTCTAGGGTGGAAAAAAAAGTTATTGTCTTGGTCATCGAATCGTCGGTAAAGTGGCTGTCCAGCGTCAAAGCGTCGGTTTTTTTAAAAATGATCTTTCAATTTAAAAAAAAGTTATAGGAATTTTGCGAAACGGAGACCAGATTTAGATTTCTGGTAAAATTTTGAGTTAAATGAGTCACTTTGGTAAGTTTCTAGGGTGGAAAAAGAAAGTTATAGGCTTGGTCACCGAATCCTCTATAAGTTGGCTGTCCAGCTTCAAAGCGTCGGTTTTTCTAAAGATGATCTTTCAATTTAAAAAAAGTTACAGAAATTTCGCAGAACGGAGACCAGATTTAGATTTCTGCTAAAATTTCGGGTTAAATGTTTCACTTTGGTAAGTTTCTAAGGCTAAAAAAAAAGTGATTGGCTTGGTCACCGAATCGTCGGTAAAGTGGCTGTCCAGCGTCAAAGCGTCGGTTTTTTAAAGATGATCTTTCAATTTAAAAAAAAAAAAAAAGTTACAGGAATTCCGCAGAACGGAGACCAGATTTAGATTTCTGCTAAAATTTCGGGTTAAATGGGTCACTTTGGTAAGTTTCTAAGGCTAAAAAAAAAAGTTATTGGCTTGGTCACCGAATCGTCGGTAAAGTGGCTGTCCAGCGTCAAAGCGTCGGTGTTTTTAAAAATGATCTTTCAATTTAAAAAAAGTTATAGGAATTTCGCGAAACGGAGACCAGATTTAGATTTCTGGTAAAATTTTGAGTTAAATGAGTCACTTTGGTAAGTTTCTAGGGTGGAAAAAGAAAGTTATAGGCTTGGTCACCGAATCCTCTATAAGTTGGCTGTCCAGCTTCAAAGCGTCGGTTTTTCTAAAGATGAACTTTCAATTTAAAAAAAAAATGTTACAGGAATTTCGCAAAACGGAGACCAGATTTAGATTTCTGGTAAAATTTCGAGTTAAATGGGTCACTTTGGTAAGTTTCTCGGGTGAAAAAAAAAAAGTTATTGGCTTGGTCACCCAATCGTCGATAAGTTGGCTCAGCTTCAAAGCGTCGGGTTTTTTAAACATGATCTTTCAATTTAAAAAAAAGTTACCGGAATTTCACAAATCGGAGACCAGATTTAGATTTCTGGTGAAATTTCGGGTTAAATGGTTCACCTTGGTAAGTTTCTAGGGTGGAAAAAGAAAGTTATAGGCTTGATCACCGAATCGTCGATAAGTTGGCTGTCCAGCTTCAAAGCGTCGGTTTTTTTAAAGATGATCTTTCAATTTAAAAAAAAGTTACAGGAAGTTCGCTGAACGGAGACCAGATTTAGATTTCTGCTAAAATTTCGGGTTAAATGGGTCACTTTGGTAAGTTTCTAAAGCTAAAAAAAAAAAGTTATTGGCTTGGTCACCCAATCGTCGGTAAAGTGGCTGTCCAGCGTCAAAGCGTCGGTTTTTTTAAAGATGAACTTTCAATTTAAAAAAAATGTTACAGGAATTTCGCATAACGGAGACCAGATTTAGATTTCTGGTAAAATTTCGTGTTAAATGGGTCACTTTGCTAAGTTTCTAGGTTGGAAAAAAAAGTTATTGGCTTGGTCACCCAATCGTCGATAAGTTGGCTCAGCTTCAAAGGGTCGGGTTTTTTAAAGATGATCTTTCAATTTAAAAAAAGTTACCGGAATTTCGCAAATCGGAGACCAGATTTAGATTTCTGCTAAAATTTCGGGTTAAATGGGTCACTTTGGTAAGTTTCTAAGGCTAAAAAAAAAAGTGATTGGCTTGGTCACCGAATCGTCGGTAAAGTGGCTGTCCAGCGTCAAAACGTCGGTTTTTTAAAAATGATCTTTCAATTTAAAAAAAAGTTACAGGAATTTCACAAAACGGAGACCAGATTTAGATTTCTGCTAAAATTTCGGGTTAAATGGGTCACTTTGGTAAGTTTCTAATTCTAAAAAAAAAAAAAAAGTTAATGGCTTGGTCACTGAATCGTCGGTAAAGTGGCTGTCCAGCGTCAAAGCGTCGGTTTTTTTAAAAATGATCTTTCAATTTAAAAAAAAAAAGTTACAGAAATTTCGCAGAATGGAGACCAGATTTAGATTTCTGCTAAAATTTCGAGTTAAATGGGTCACTTTGGTAAGTTTCTAATTCTAAAAAAAAAAAAGTTAATGGCTTGGTCACTGAATCGTCCGTAAAGTGGCTGTCCAGCGTCAAAGCGTCGGTTTTTCTAAAGATGATCTTTCAATTTAAAAAAAAGTTACAGAAATTTCGCAAAACGGAGACCAGATTTAGATTTCTGCTAAAATTTCGGGTTAAATGGGTCACTTTGGTAAGTTTCTAAGGCTAAAAAAGTGATTGGCTTGGTCACCGAATCGTCGGTAAAGTGGCTGTCCAGCGTCAAAGCGTCGGTTTTTTTAAAGATGATCTTTCAATTAAAAAAAAAGTTACAGGAATTTCGCAGAACGGAGACCAGATTTAGATTTCTGCTAAAATTTCGGGTTAAATGGGTCACTTTGGTAAGTTTCTAAGGCTAAAAAAAAAGTTATTGGCTTGCTCACCGAATCGTCGGTAAAGTGGCTGTCCAGCGTCAAAGCGTCGGTTTTTTTAAAAATGATCTTTCAATTTAAAAAAAGTTATAGGAATTTCGAAACGGAGACCAGATTTAGATTTCTGGTAAAATTTTGAGTTAAATGAGTCACTTTGGTAAGTTTCTAGGGTGGAAAAAGAAAGTTATAGGCTTGGTCACCGAATCCTCTATAAGTTGGCTGTCCAGCTTCAAAGCGTCGGTTTTTCTAAAGATGATCTTTCAATTTAAAAAAAAAGTTACAGAAATTTCGCAGAACGGAGACCAGATTTAGATTTCTGCTAAAATTTCGGGTTAAATGGTTCACTTTGGTAAGTTTCTAAGGCTAAAAAAAAAAAAAGTGATTGGCTTGGTCACCGAATCGTCGGTAAAGTGGCTGTCCAGCGTCAAAGCGTCGGTTTTTTTAAAAATGATCTTTCAATTTAAAAAAAAAAGTTATAGGAATTTCGCAAAACGGAGACCAGATTTAGATTTCTGGTAAAATTTCGAGTTAAATGAGTCACTTTGGTAGGTTTCTAGGGTGGAAAAAGAAAGTTATAGGCTTGGTCACCGAATCGTCGATAAGTTGGCTGTCCAGCTTCAAAGCGTCGGTTTTTTTAAAAATGATCTTTCAATTTAAAAAAAAAAAGTTATAGGAATTTCGCAAAACGGAGACCAGATTTAGATTTCTGCTAAAATTTCGGGTTAAATGGGTCACTTTGGTAAGTTTCTTAAGGTTAAAAAAAAGTGATTGGCTTGGTCACCGAATCGTCGGTAAAGTGGCTGTCCAGCGTCAAAGCGTCGGTTTTTTTAAAGATGATCTTTCAATTTAAAAAAAAAGTTACCGCAATTTCTTAAATCGGAGACCAGATTTAGATTTCTGCTAAAATTTCGGGTTAAATGGGTCACTTTGGTAAGTTTCTAGGGTGGAAAAAAAAAGTTATTGTCTTGGTCATCGAATCGTCGGTAAAGTGGCTGACCAGCGTCAAAGCGTCGGTTTTTTGAAAATGATCTTTCAATTTAAAAAAAGTTATAGGAATTTTGCGAAACGGAGACCAGATTTAGATTTCTGGTAAAATTTTGAGTTAAATGAGTCACTTTGGTAAGTTTCTAGGGTGGAAAAAGAAAGTTATAGGCTTGGTCACCGAATCCTCTATAAGTTGGCTGTCCAGCTTCAAAGCGTCGGTTTTTCTAAAGATGATCTTTCAATTTAAAAAAAAGTTACAGAAATTTCGCAGAACGGAGACCAGATTTAGATTTCTGCTAAAATTTCGGGTTAAATGTTTCACTTTGGTAAGTTTCTAAGGCTAAAAAAAAAAAGTGATTGGCTTGGTCACCGAATCGTCGGTAAAGTGGCTGTCCAGCGTCAAAGCGTCGGTTTTTTTAAAGATGATCTTTCAATTTAAAAAAAAAGTTACAGGAATTCCGCAGAACGGAGACCAGATTTAGATTTCTGCTAAAATTTCGGGTTAAATGGGTCACTTTGGTAAGTTTCTAAGGAAAAAAAAAAGTTATTGGCTTGGTCACCGAATCGTCGTTAAAGTGGCTGTCCAGCTTCAAAGCGTCGGTTTTTTTTAAAGATTTTCTTTCAATTTAAAAAAAAATTTACAGGAATTTCACAAAATGGAGACCAGATTTAGATTTCTGCTAAAATTTCTGGTTAAATGATTCACTTTGGTAAGTTTCTAATTCTAAAAAAAAAGTTAATGGCTTGGTCACTGAATCGTCGGTAAAGTGGCTGTCCAGCGTCAAAGCGTCGGTTTTTTTAAAAATGATCTTTCAATTTAAAAAAAAGTTACTGGAATTTCGCAAATCGGAGACCAGATTTACATTTCTGCTAAAATTTCGGGTTAAATGGTTCACTTTGGTAAGTTTCTAAGGCTAAAAAAAGTGATTGGCTTGGTCACCGAATCGTCGGTAAAGTGGCTGTCCAGCGTCAAAGCGTCGGTTTTTTTAAAAATGATCTTTCAATTTAAAAAAAAAGTTATAGGAATTTCGCAAAACGGAGACCAGATTTAGATTTCTGGTAAAATTTCGAGTTAAATGAGTCACTTTGGTAGGTTTCTAGGGTGGAAAAAGAAAGTTATAGGCTTGGTCACCGAATCGTCGATAAGTTGGCTGTCCAGCTTCAAAGCGTCGGTTTTTTTAAAAATGATCTTTCAATTTAAAAAAAAAGTTATAGGAATTTCACAAAACGGAGACCAGATTTAGATTTCTGCTAAAATTTCGGGTTAAATGGGTCACTTTGGTAAGTTTCTTAAGGTTAAAAAAAAAAAAGTGATTGGCTTGGTCACCGAATCGTCGGTAAAGTGGCTGTCCAGCGTCAAAGCGTCGGTTTTTTTAAAGATGATCTTTCAATTTAAAAAAAGTTACCGCAATTTCTTAAATCGGAGACCAGATTTAGATTTCTGGTAAAATTTCGGGTTAAATGGGTCACTTTGGTAAGTTTCTAGGGTGGAAAAAAAAAGTTATTGTCTTGGTCATCGAATCGTCGGTAAAGTGGCTGTCCAGCGTCAAAGCGTCGGTTTTTTTGAAAATGATCTTTCAATTTAAAAAAGTTATAGGAATTTTGCGAAACGGAGACCAGATTTAGATTTCTGGTAAAATTTTGAGTTAAATGAGTCACTTTGGTAAGTTTCTAGGGTGGAAAAAGAAAGTTATAGGCTTGGTCACCGAATCCTCTATAAGTTGGCTGTCCAGCTTCAAAGCGTCGGTTTTTCTAAAGATGATCTTTCAATTTAAAAAAAGTTACAGAAATTTCGCAGAACGGAGACCAGATTTAGATTTCTGCTAAAATTTCGGGTTAAATGTTTCACTTTGGTAAGTTTCTAAGGCTAAAAAAAAAAGTGATTGGCTTGGTCACCGAATCGTCGGTAAAGTGGCTGTCCAGCGTCAAAGCGTCGGTTTTTTTAAAGATGATCTTTCAATTTAAAAAAAAAAAAGTTACAGGAATTCCGCAGAACGGAGACCAGATTTAGATTTCTGCTAAAATTTCGGGTTAAATGGGTCACTTTGGTAAGTTTCTAAGGCTAAAAAAAAGTTATTGGCTTGGTCACCGAATCGTCGGTAAAGTGGCTGTCCAGCGTCAAAGCGTCGGTGTTTTTAAAAATGATCTTTCAATTTAAAAAAAAAAGTTATAGGAATTTCGCGAAACGGAGACCAGATTTAGATTTCTGGTAAAATTTTGAGTTAAATGAGTCACTTTGGTAAGTTTCTAGGGTGGAAAAAGAAAGTTATAGGCTTGGTCACCGAATCCTCTATAAGTTGGCTGTCCAGCTTCAAAGCGTCGGTTTTTCTAAAGATGAACTTTCAATTTAAAAAAAAAAAAATGTTACAGGAATTTCGCAAAACGGAGACCAGATTTAGATTTCTGGTAAAATTTCGAGTTAAATGGGTCACTTTGGTAAGTTTCTAGGGTGGAAAAAAAAAAAAAAAAGTTATTGGCTTGGTCACCCAATCGTCGATAAGTTGGCTCAGCTTCAAAGCGTCGGGTTTTTTAAACATGATCTTTCAATTTAAAAAAAAGTTACCGGAATTTCACAAATCGGAGACCAGATTTAGATTTCTGGTGAAATTTCGGGTTAAATGGTTCACCTTGGTAAGTTTCTAGGGTGGAAAAAAAAAAAAGTTATTGGCTTGGTCACCAAATCGTAGGTAAATTGGCTGACCAGCGTCAAAGCGTCGGTTTTTTTAAAGATGAACTTTCAATTTAAAAAAATGTTACAGGAATTTTGCAAAACGGAGACCAGATTTAGATTTCTGGTAAAATTTCGAGTTAAATGGGTCACTTTGGTAAGTTTCTAGGTTGGAAAAAAAAAAGTTATTGGCTTGGTCACCCAATCGTCGATAAGTTGGCTCAGCTTCAAAGGGTCGGGTTTTTTAAAGATGATCTTTCAATTTAAAAAAAAGTTACCGGAATTTCGCAAATCGGAGACCAGATTTAAATTTCTGCTAAAATTTCGGGTTAAATGGGTCACTTTGGTAAGTTTCTAAGGCTAAAAAAAAAAGTGATTGGCTTGGTCACCGAATCGTCGGTAAAGTGGCTGTCCAGCGTCAAAACTTCGGTTTTTTTAAAAATGATCTTTCAATTTAAAAAAAAGTTACAGGAATTTCACAAAACGGAGACCAGATTTAGATTTCTGCTAAAATTTCGGGTTAAATGGGTCACTTTGGTAAGTTTCTAATTCTAAAAAAAAGTTAATGGCTTGGTCACTGAATCGTCGGTAAAGTGGCTGTCCAGCGTCAAAGCGTCGGTTTTTTTAAAAATGATCTTTCAATTTAAAAAAAAAGTTACAGAAATTTCGCAGAACGGAGACCAGATTTAGATTTCTGCTAAAATTTCGGGTTAAATGGGTCACTTTGGTAAGTTTCTAAGGCTAAAAAAAAAAAGTTATTGGCTTGCTCACCGAATCGTCGGTAAAGTGGCTGTCCAGCGTCAAAGCGTCGGTTTTTTTAAAAATGATCTTTCAATTTAAAAAAAAGTTATAGGAATTTCGCGAAACGGAGACCAGATTTAGATTTCTGGTAAAATTTTGAGTTAAATGAGTCACTTTGGTAAGTTTCTAGGGTGGAAAAAGAAAGTTATAGGCTTGGTCACCGAATCCTCTATAAGTTGGCTGTCCAGCTTCAAAGCGTCGGTTTTTCTAAAGATGATCTTTCAATTTAAAAAAAAAGTTACAGAAATTTCGCAGAACGGAGACCAGATTTAGATTTCTGCTAAAATTTCGGGTTAAATGGTTCACTTTGGTAAGTTTCTAAGGCTAAAAAAAAAGTGATTGGCTTGGTCACCGAATCGTCGGTAAAGTGGCTGTCCAGCGTCAAAGCGTCGGTTTTTTTAAAAATGATGTTTCAATTTAAAAAAGTTATAGGAATTTCGCAAAACGGAGACCAGATTTAGATTTCTGGTAAAATTTCGAGTTAAATGAGTCACTTTGGTAGGTTTCTAGGGTGGAAAAAGAAAGTTATAGGCTTGGTCACCGAATCGTCGATAAGTTGGCTGTCCAGCTTCAAAGCGTCGGTTTTTTTAAAAATGATCTTTCAATTTAAAAAAAAGTTATAGGAATTTCACAAAACGGAGACCAGATTTAGATTTCTGCTAAAATTTCGGGTTAAATGGGTCACTTTGGTAAGTTTCTTAAGGTTAAAAAAAAAAAAGTGATTGGCTTGGTCACAGAATCGTAGGTAAAGTGGCTGTCCAGCGTCAAAGCGTCGGTTTTTTTAAAGATGATCTTTCAATTTAAAAAAAGTTACCGGAATTTCTTAAATCGGAGACCAGATTTAGATTTCTGGTAAAATTTCGGGTTAAATGGGTCACTTTGGTAAGTTTCTAGGGTGGAAAAAAAAAGTTATTGTCTTGGTCACCCAATCGTCGATAAGTTGGCTCAACTTCAAAGCGTCGAGTTTTTTAAAGATGATCTTTCAATTTAAAAAAAAGTTACAGAATTTTCGCAGAACGGAGACCACATTTAGATTTCTGCTAAAATTTCGGGTTAAATGGGTCACTTTGGTAAGTTTCTAGGGTGGAAAAAGAAAGTTATAGGCTTGGTCACCGAATCGTCGATAAGTTGGCTGTCCAGCTTCAAAGCGTCGGTTTTTTTAAAGATGAACTTTCAATTTAAAAAAAATGTTACAGTAATTTCGCAGAACGGAGACCAGATTTAGATTTCTGGTAAAATTTCGAGTTAAATGGATCACTTTGGTAAGTTTCTAGGGTGGAAAAAAAAAGTTATTGGCTTGGTCACCCAATCGTGTATAAGTTGGCTTAGCTTCAAAGCGTCGGGTTTTTTAAAGATGATCTTTCAATTTAAAAAAGTTACCGGAATTTCGCAAATCGGGGACCAGATTTAGATTTCTGCTAAAATTTCGGGTTAAATGGGTCACTTTGGTAAGTTTCTAAGGCTAAAAAAAAAAAAGTGATTGGCTTGGTCACCGAATCGTCGGTAAAGTAACTGTCCAGCGTCAAAGCTTCGATTTTTTTAAAAATGATCTTTCAATTTAAAAAAAAAAGTTATAAGAATTTCGCAAAACGGAGACCAGATTTAGATTTCTGGTAAAATTTCGAGTTAAATGGGTCACTTTGGTAAGTTTCTAGGGTGGAAAAAGAAAGTTATAGGCTTGATCACCGAATTGTCGATAAGTTGGCTGTCCAGATTCAAAGCGTCGGTTTTTTTAAAGATGATCTTTCAATTTAAAAAAAAGTTATAGGAATTTCGCAAATCGGAGACCAGATTTAGATTTCTGGTAAAATTTCGGGTTAAATGGGTCACTTTGGTAAGTTTCTAGGGTGGAAAAAGAAAGTTATAGGCTTGGTCACCGAATCGTCGATAAGTTGGCTGTCCAGCTTCAAAGCGTCGGTTTTTTTAAAAATGATCTTTCAATTTAAAAAAAAGTTATAGGAATTTCACAAAACGGAGACCAGATTTAGATTTCTGCTAAAATTTCGGGTTAAATGGGTCACTTTGGTAAGTTTCTAGGGTGGAAAAAAAAAGTTATTGTCTTGGTCACCCAATCGTCGATAAGTTGGCTCAGCTTCAAAGCGTCGGGTTTTTTAAAGATGATCTTTCAATTTAAAAAAAAAGTTACCGGAATTTCGCAAATCGGAGACCAGATTTAGATTTCTGGTGAAATTTCGGGTTAAATGGTCACCTTGGTAACTTTCTAGGGTGGAAAAAGAAAGTTATAGGCTTGATCACCGAATCGTCGATAAGTTGGCTGTCCAGCTTCAAAGCGTCGGTTTTTTTAAAGATGATCTTTCAATTCAAAAAAAAAGTTACAGGAAGTTCGCTGAACGGAGACCAGATTTAGATTTCTGCTAAAATTTCGGGTTAAATGGGTCACTTTGGTAAGTTTCTAAAGCTGGAAAAAAAAGTTATTGGCTTGGTCACCGAATCGTCGGTAAAGTGGCTGCCCAGCGTCAAAGCGTCGGTTTTTTTAAAGATGAACTTTCAATTTAAAAAAATGTTACAGGAATTTCGCAAAACGGAGACCAGATTTAGATTTCTGGTAAAATTTCGAGTTAAATGGGTCACTTTGGTAAGTTTCTAGGGTGGAAAAAAAAAGTTATTGGCTTGGTCACCCAATCGTCGATAAGTTGGCTCAGCTTCAAAGCGTCGGGTTTTTTAAAGATGATCTTTCAATTTAAAAAAGTTACCGGAATTTCGCAAATCGGAGACCAGATTTAGATTTCTGCTAAAATTTCGGGTTAAATGGGTCACTTTGGTAAGTTTCTAAGGCTAAAAAAAAGTGATTGGCTTGGTCACCGAATCGTCGGTAAAGTGGCTGTCCAGCGTCAAAGAGTCGGTTTTTTTAAAAATGATCTTTCAATTTAAAAAAAAGTTACAGGAATTTCACAAAACGGAGACCAGATTTAGATTTCTGCTAAAATTTCGGGTTAAATGGGTCACTTTGGTAAGTTTCTAATTCTAAAAAAAAAGTTAATGGCTTGGTCACTGAATCGTCGGTAAAGTGGCTGTCCAGCGTCAAAGCGTCGGTTTTTTTAAAAATGATCTTTCAATTTAAAAAAAGTTACAGAAATTTCGCAGAACGGAGACCAGATTTAGATTTCTGCTAAAATTTCGGGTTAAATGGGTCACTTTGGTAAGTTTCTAATTCTAAAAAAAAAAAGTTAATGGCTTGGTCACTGAATCGTCGGTAAGTGGCTGTCCAGCGTCAAAGCGTCGGTTTTTTAAAAGATGATCTTTCAATTTAAAAAAACGTTACAGGAATTCCGCAGAACGGAGACCAGATTTAGATTTCTGCTAAAATTTCGGGTTAAATGGGTCACTTTGGTAAGTTTCTAAGGCTGGAAAAAAAAAAAGTTATTGGCTTGGTCATCGAATCGTCGGTAAAGTGGCTGTCCAGCGTCAAAGCGTCGGTTTTTTAAAAATTATCTTTCAATTTAAAAAAAAGTTATAGGAATTTTGCGAAACGGAGACCAGATTTAGATTTCTGGTAAAATTTTGAGTTAAATGAGTCACTTTGGTAAGTTTCTAGGGTGGAAAAAGAAAGTTATAGGCTTGGTCACCGAATCCTCTATAAGTTGGCTGTCCAGCTTCAAAGCGTCGGTTTTTATAAAGATGATCTTTCAATTTAAAAAAAAGTTACAGAAATTTCGCAGAACGGAGACCAGATTTAGATTTCTGCTAAAATTTCGGGTTAAATGGTTCACTTTGGTAAGTTTCTAAGGCTAAAAAAAAGTGATTGGCTTGGTCACCGAATCGTCGGTAAAGTGGCTGTCCAGCGTCAAAGCGTCGGTTTTTTTAAAGATGATCTTTCAATTTAAAAAAAAAGTTACAGGAATTTCGCAGAACGGAGACCAGATTTAGATTTCTGCTAAAATTTCGGGTTAAATGGGTCACTTTGGTAAGTTTCTAAGGCTAAAAAAAAGTTATTGGCTTGGTCACCGAATCGTCGGTAAAGTGGCTGTCCAGCGTCAAAGCGTCGGTTTTTTAAAAATGATCTTTCAATTTAAAAAAGTTATAGGAATTTCGCGAAACGGAGACCAGATTTAGATTTCTGGTAAAATTTTGAGTTAAATGAGTCACTTTGGTAAGTTTCTAGGGTGGAAAAAGAAAGTTATAGGCTTGGTCACCGAATCGTCTACAAGTTGGCTGTCCAGCTTCAAAGCGTCGGTTTTTTAAAGATGAACTTTCAATTTAAAAAAATGTTACAGGAATTTCGCAAAACGGAGACCAGATTTAGATTTCTGGTAAAATTTCGAGTTAAATGGGTCACTTTGGTAAGTTTCTAGGGTGGAAAAAAAAAGTTATTGGCTTGGTCACCCAATCGTCGATAAGTTGGCTCAGCTTCAAAGCGTCGGTTTTTTTAAACATGATCTTTCAATTTAAAAAAAAAGTTACAGGAATTTCACAAACCGAGACCAGATTTAGATTTCTGGTAAAATTTCGGGTTAAATGGTTCACTTTGGTAAGTTTCTAGGGTGGAAAAAGAAAGTTATAGGCTTGATCACCGAATCGTCGATAAGTTGGCTGTCCAGCTTCAAAGCGTCGGTTTTTTTAAAGATGATCTTTCAATTTAAAAAAAAAGTTACAGGAATTTCGCTGAACGGAGACCAGATTTAGATTTCTGCTAAAATTTCGGGTTAAATGGGTCACTTTGGTAAGTTTCTAAAGCTAAAAAAAAGTTATTGGCTTGGTCACCGAATCGTCGGTAAAGTGGCTGTCCAGCGTCAAAGCGTCGGTTTTTTAAAGATGAACTTTCAATTTAAAAAAAATGTTACAGGAATTTCGCAAAACGGAGACCAGATTTAGATTTCTGGTAAAATTTCGAGTTAAATGGGTCACTTTGGTAAGTTTCTAGGGTGGAAAAAAAAAAAAAAAGTTATTGGCTTGGTCACCCAATCGTCGATAAGTTGGCTCAGCTTCAAAGCGTCGGGTTTTTTAAAGATGATCTTTCAATTTAAAAAAAAAGTTACCGGAATTTCGCAAATCGGAGACCAGATTTAGATTTCTGCTAAAATTTCGGGTTAAATGGGTCACTTTGGTAAGTTTCTAAGGCTGGAAAAAAAAGTGATTGGCTTGGTCACCGAATCGTCGGTAAAGTGGCTGTCCAGCGTCAAAACGTCGGTTTTTTTAAAGATGATCTTTCAATTTAAAAAAAAAGTTACAGGAATTTCACAAAACGGAGACCAGATTTAGATTTCTGCTAAAATTTCGGGTTAAATGGGTCACTTTGGTAAGTTTCTAATTCTAAAAAAAAAGTGATTGGCTTGATCACCGAATCGTCGGTAAAGTGGCTGTCCAGCGTCAAAGCGTCGGTTTTTTTAAAAATGATCTTTCAATTTAAAAAAGTTACAGAAATTTCGCAGAACGGAGACCAGATTTAGATTTCTGCTAAAATTTCGGGTTAAATGGGTCACTTTGGTAAGTTTCTAATTCTGGAAAAAAAAAAGTTAATGGCTTGGTCACTGAATCGTCGGTAAAGTGGCTGTCCAGCGTCAAAGCGTCGGTTTTTTAAAGATGATCTTTCAATTTAAAAAAAAGTTACAGAAATTTCGCAAAACGGAGACCAGATTTAGATTTCTGCTAAAATTTCGGGTTAAATGGGTCACTTTGGTAAGTTTCTAAGGCTAAAAAAAAAAAAGTGATTGGCTTGGTCACCGAATCGTCGGTAAAGTGGCTGTCCAGCGTCAAAGCGTCGGTTTTTTTAAAGATGATCTTTCAATTTAAAAAAAAAAGTTACAGGAATTTCGCAGAACGGAGACCAGATTTAGATTTCTGCTAAAATTTCGGGTTAAATGGGTCACTTTGGTAAGTTTCTAAGGCTAAAAAAGTTATTGGCTTGGTCACCGAATCGTCGGTAAAGTGGCTGTCCAGCGTCAAAGCGTCGGTTTTTTTAAAAATGATCTTTCAATTTAAAAAAAGTTATAGGAATTTCGCGAAACGGAGACCAGATTTAGATTTCTGGTAAAATTTTGAGTTAAATGAGTCACTTTGGTAAGTTTCTAGGGTGGAAAAAGAAAGTTATAGGCTTGGTCACCGAATCGTCTATAAGTTGGCTGTCCAGCTTCAAAGCGTCGGTTTTTCTAAAGATGATCTTTCAATTTAAAAAGTTACAGAAATTTCGCAGAACGGAGACCAGATTTAGATTTCTGCTAAAATTTCGGGTTAAATGGGTCACTTTGGTAAGTTTCTAAGGCTAAAAAAGTGATTGGCTTGGTCACCGAATCGTCGGTAAAGTGGCTGTCCAGCGTCAAAGCGTCGGTTTTTTTAAAAATGATCTTTCAATTTAAAAAAGTTACAGAAATTTCGCAGAACGGAGACCAGATTTAGATTTCTGCTAAAATTTCGGTTAAATGGGTCACTTTGGTAAGTTTCTTAAGGTGGAAAAAAAAGTTATTGGCTTGGTCACCGAATCGTCGGTAAAGTGGCTGTCCAGCGTCAAAGCGTCGTTTTTTTTTTTTTTAAAAATGATCTTTCAATTTAAAAAAAAGTTATAGGAATTTCGCAAAACGGAGACCAGATTTAGATTTCTGGTAAAATTTTGGTTAAATGGGTCACTTTGGTAAGTTTCTAGGGTGGAAAAAGAAAGTTATAGGCTTGGTCACCGAATCGTCGATAAAGTTGGCTGTCCAGCTTCAAAGCGTCGGTTTTTTTAAAGATGATCTTTCAATTTAAAAAAAAAAAAGTTACAGAAATTTCGCAAACGGAGACCAGATTTAGATTTCTGCTAAAATTTCGGGTTAAATGGGTCACTTTGGTAAGTTTCTAAGGGTAAAAAAAGTGATTGGCTTGGTCACCGAATCGTCGGTAAAGTGGCTGTCCAGCGTCAAAGCGTCGGGTTTTTAAAAATGATCTTTCAATTTAAAAAAAAAAAAAGTTATAGGAATTTCGCAAAACGGAGACCAGATTTAGATTTCTGGTAAAATTTGAGTTAAATGAGTCACTTTGGTAAGTTTCTAGGGTGGAAAAAGAAAGTTATAGGCTTGGTCACCGAATCGTCGATAAGTTGGCTGTCCAGCTTCAAAGCGTCGGTTTTTTTAAAGATGATCTTTCAATTTAAAAAAAAAAAGTTACAGAAATTTCGCAGAACGGAGACCAGATTTAGATTTCTGCTAAAATTTCGGGTTAAATGGGTCACTTTGGTAAGTTTCTAAGGCTAAAAAAAAGTGATTGGCTTGGTCACCGAATCGTCGGTAAAGTGGCTGTCCAGCGTCAAAGCGTCGGTTTTTTAAAAATGATCTTTCAATTTAAAAAATTTATAAGAATTTCGCAAAACGGAGACCAGATTTAGATTTCTGCTAAAATTTTGAGTTAAATGAGTCACTTTGGTAAGTTTCTAGGGTGGAAAAAGAAAGTTATAGGCTTGGTCACCGAATCGTCGATAAGTTGGCTGTCCAGCTTCAAAGCGTCGGTTTTTTTAAAGATGATCTTTCAATTTAAAAAAAAAATGTTACAGGAATTTCGCAAAACGGAGACCAGATTTAGATTTCTGGTAAAATTTCGGGTTAAATGGGTCACTTTGGTAAGTTTCTAAGGCTAAAAAAAAAAGTTATTGGCTTGGTCACCGAATCGTCGGTAAAGTGGCTGTCCAGCGTCAAAGCGTCGGTTTTTTAAAGATGATCTTTCAATTTAAAAAAATGTTACAGGAATTTCACAAAACGGAGACCAGATTTAGATTTCTGGTAAAATTTCGAGTTAAATGGGTCACTTTGGTAAGTTTCTAGTGGAAAAAAAAAAGTTATTGGCTTGGTCACCCAATCGTCGATAAGTTGGCTGTCCAGCTTCAAAGCGTAGGGTTTTTTAAACATGATCTTTCAATTTAAAAAAAAAAAGTTACAGGAATTTCACAAAACGGAGACCAGATTTAGATTTCTGGTGAAATTTGGGTTAAATGGTTCACTTTGGTAAGTTTCTAGGGTGGAAAAAGAAAGTTATAGGCTTGGTCACCGAATCGTCGATAAGTTGGCTGTCCAGCTTCAAAGCGTCGGTTTTTTTAAAGATGATCTTTCAATTTAAAAAAAAAAAAAGTTACAGGAATTTCGCTGAACGGAGACCAGATTTAGATTTCTGCTAAAATTTCGGGTTAAATGGGTCACTTTGGTAAGTTTCTAATTCTAAAAAAAAGTTAATGTCTTGGTCACTGAATCGTCGGTAAAGTGGCTGTCCAGCGTCAAAGCGTCGGTTTTTTAAAGATGATCTTTCAATTTAAAAAAAAGTTACAGAAATTTCGCAGAACGGAGACCAGATTTAGATTTCTGCTAAAATTTCGGGTTAAATGGGTCACTTTGGTAAGTTTCTAAGGCTAAAAAAAAAAGTGATTGGCTTGGTCACCGAATCGTCGGTAAAGTGGCTGTCCAGCGTCAAAGCGTCGGTTTTTTTAAAAATGATCTTTCAATTTAAAAAAAAAAGTTATAGGAATTTCGCAAAACGGAGACCAGATTTAGATTTCTGGTAAAATTTCGAGTTAAATGAGTCACTTTGGTAGGTTTCTAGGGTGGAAAAAGAAAGTTATAGGCTTGGTCACCGAATCGTCGATAAGTTGGCTGTCCAGCTTCAAAGCGTCGGTTTTTTTAAAATGATCTTTCAATTTAAAAAAAAAAGTTATAGGAATTTCGCAAAACGGAGACCAGATTTAGATTTCTGCTAAAATTTCGGGTTAAATGGGTCACTTTGGTAAGTTTCTTAAGGTTAAAAAAAAAGTGATTGGCTTGGTCACCGAATCGTCGGTAAAGTGGCTGTCCAGCGTCAAAGCGTCGGTTTTTTTAAAGATGATCTTTCAATTTAAAAAAAAAAGTTACCGGAATTTCTTAAATCGGAGACCAGATTTAGATTTCTGGTAAAATTTCGGGTTAAATGGGTCACTTTGGTAAGTTTCTAGGGTAAAAAAAAAAGTTATTGGCTTGGTCACCCAATCGTCGATAAGTTGGCTCAGCTTCAAAGCGTCGAGTTTTTTAAAGATGATCTTTCAATTTAAAAAAAAAGTTACAGAATTTCGCAGAACGGAGACCAGATTTAGATTTCTGCTAAAATTTCGAGTTAAATGGGTCACTTTGGTAAGTTTCTAGGGTGCAAAAAAAAGTTATAGGCTTGGTCACCGAATCGTCGATAAGTTGGCTGTCCAGCGTCAAAGCGTCGGTTTTTTTAAAAATGATCTTTCAATTTAAAAAAAAGTTACAGAAATTTCGCAGAACGGAGACCAGATTTAGATTTCTGCTAAAATTTCGGTTAAATGGGTCACTTTGGTAAGTTTCTTAAGGTGGAAAAAAAGTGATTGGCTTGGTCACCGAATCGTCGTTAAAGTGGCTGTCCAGCGTCAAAGCGTCGGTTTTTTAAAAATGATCTTTCAATTTAAAAAAAAAGTTACAGGAATTTCGCAGAACGGAGACCAGATTTAGATTTCTGCTAAAATTTCGGGTTAAATGGGTCACTTTGGTAAGTTTCTAAGGGTAAAAAAAAGTTATTGGCTTGGTCACCGAATCGTCGGTAAAGTGGCTGTCCAGCGTCAAAGCGTCGGTTTTTTAAAAATGATCTTTCAATTTAAAAAAAGTTATAGGAATTTCGCAAAACGGAGACCAGATTTAGATTTCTGGTAAAATTTTGAGTTAAATGAGTCACTTTGGTAAGTTTCTAGGGTGGAAAAAGAAAGTTATAGGCTTGGTCACCGAATCGTCGATAAGTTGGCTGTCCAGCTTCAAAGCGTCGGTTTTTTAAAGATGATCTTTCAATTTAAAAAAAAAGTTACAGAAATTTCGCAAAACGGAGACCAGATTTAGATTTCTGCTAAAATTTCGGGTTAAATGGGTTCACTTTGGTAAGTTTCTAAGGGTAAAAAAAAAAGTGATTGGCTTGGTCACCGAATCGTCGGTAAAGTGGCTGTCCAGCGTCAAAGCGTCGGTTTTTTTAAAAATGATCTTTCAATTTAAAAAAAAGTTATAGGAATTTCGCAAAACGGAGACCAGATTTAGATTTCTGGTAAAATTTCGAGTTAAATGAGTCACTTTGGTAAGTTTCTAGGGTGGAAAAAGAAAGTTATAGGCTTGGTCACTGAATCGTCGATAAGTTGGCTGTCCAGCTTCAAAGCGTCGGTTTTTTAAAGATGATCTTTCAATTTAAAAAAAGTTACAGAAATTTCGCAGAACGGAGACCAGATTTAGATTTCTGCTAAAATTTCGGGTTAAATGGGTCACTTTGGTAAGTTTCTAAGGCTAAAAAAAAAAGTGATTGGCTTGGTCACCGAATCGTCGGTAAAGTGGCTGTCCAGCGTCAAAGCGTCGGTTTTTTAAAAATGATCTTTCAATTTAAAAAAATTTATAAGAATTTCGCAAAACGGAGACCAGATTTAGATTTCTGGTAAAATTTTGAGTTAAATGAGTCACTTTGGTAAGTTTCTAGGGTGGAAAAAGAAAGTTATAGGCTTGATCACCGAATCGTCGATAAGTTGGCTGTCCAGCTTCAAAGCGTCGGTTTTTTTAAAGATGAACTTTCAATTTAAAAAAAAAGTTACAGGAATTTCGCAAAACGGAGACCAGATTTAGATTTCTGGTAAAATTTCGGGTTAAATGGGTCACTTTGGTAAGTTTCTAAGGCTAAAAAAAAAAGTTATTGGCTTGGTCACCGAATCGTCGGTAAAGTGGCTGTCCAGCGTCAAAGCGTCGGTTTTTTTAAAGATGAACTTTCAATTTAAAAAAAAATGTTACAGGAATTTCGCAAAACGGAGACCAGATTTAGATTTCTGGTAAAATTTCGAGTTAAATGGGTCACTTTGGTAAGTTTCTAGGGTGGAAAAAAAAAGTTATTGGCTTGGTCACCCAATCGTCGATAAGTTGGCTCAGCTTCAAAGCGTAGGGTTTTTTAAAGATGATCTTTCAATTTAAAAAAAAAGTTACCGGAATTTCACAAATCGGAGACCAGATTTAGATTTCTGGTGAAATTTCGGGTTAAATGGTTCACCTTGGTAAGTTTCTAGGGTGGAAAAAGAAAGTTATAGGCTTGATCACCGAATCGTCGATAAGTTGGCTGTCCAGCTTCAAAGCGTCGGTTTTTTTAAAGATGATCTTTCAATTTAAAAAAAAAGTTACAGGAATTTCGCTGAACGGAGACCAGATTTAGATTTCTGCTAAAATTTCGGGTTAAATGGGTCTTTTTGGTAAGTTTCTAATTCTAAAAAAAAGTTAATGGCTTGGTCACCGAATCGTCGGTAAAGTGGCTGTCCAGCGTCAAAGCGTCGGTTTTTTAAAGATGATCTTTCAATTTAAAAAAAAAAGTTACAGAAATTTCGCAGAACGGAGACCAGATTTAGATTTCTGCTAAAATTTCGGGTTAAATGGGTCACTTTGGTAAGTTTCTAAGGCTAAAAAAAAAGTGATTGGCTTGGTCACCGAATCGTCGGTAAAGTGGCTGTCCAGCGTCAAAGCGTCGGTTTTTTAAAAATGATCTTTCAATTTAAAAAAAAAAGTTATAGGAATTTCGCAAAACGGAGACCAGATTTAGATTTCTGTTAAAATTTCGAGTAAAATGAATCACTTTGGTAAGTTTCTAAGGTGGAAAAAGAAAGTTATAGGCTTGGTCACCGAATCGTCGATAAGTTGGCTGTCCAGCTTCAAAGCGTCGGTTTTTTTAAAAATGATCTTTCAATTTAAAAAAAAGTTACAGGAATTTCACAAAACGGAGACCAGATTTAGATTTCTGGTAAAATTTCGGGTTAAATGGGTCACTTTGGTAAGTTTCTAAGGTTAAAAAAAAGTGATTGGCTTGGTCACCGAGTCGTCGGTAAAGTGGCTGTCCAGCGTCAAAGCTTCGGTTTTTTTAAAGATGATCTTTCAATTTAAAAAAAAAGTTACCGGAATTTCTTAAACGGAGACCAGATTTAGATTTCTGGTAAAATTTCGGGTTAAATGGGTCACTTTGGTAAGTTTCTAGGGTGGAAAAAAAAGTTATTGGCTTGGTCACCCAATCGTCGATAAGTTGGCTCAGCTTCAAAGCGTCGGTTTTTAAAGATGATCTTTCAATTTAAAAAAAAAAAAGTTACAGAATTTCGCAAACGGAGACCAGATTTAGATTTCTGCTAAAATTTCGAGTTAAATGGGTCACTTTGGTAAGTTTCTAGGTGGAAAAAGAAAGTTATAGGCTTGGTCACCGAATCGTCGATAAGTTGGCTGTCCAGCGTCAAAGCGTCGGTTTTTTTAAAAATGATCTTTCAATTTAAAAAAAAAGTTACAGAAATTTCGCAGAACGGAGACCAGATTTAGATTTCTGCTAAAATTTCGGTTAAATGGGTCACTTTGGTAAGTTTCTAAGGTGGAAAAAAAAAGTTATTGGCTTGGTCACCGAATCGTCGGTAAAGTGGCTGTCCAGCGTCAAAGCGTCGGTTTTTTTAAAAATGATCTTTCAATTTAAAAAAAAGTTATAGGAATTTCGCAAAACGGAGACCAGATTTAGATTTCTGGTAAAATTTCGAGTTAAATGGGTCACTTTGGTAAGTTTCTAGGGTGGAAAAAAAGAAAGTTATAGGCTTGGTCACCGAATCGTCGATAAGTTGGCTGTCCAGCTTCAAAGCGTCGGTTTTTTAAAGATGATCTTTCAATTTAAAAAAGTTACAGAAATTTCGCAGAACGAAGACCAGATTTAGATTTCTGCTAAAATTTCGGGTTAAATGGGTCACTTTGGTAAGTTTCTAAGGCTAAAAAAAAGTGATTGGCTTGGTCACCGAATCGTCGGTAAAGTGGCTGTCCAGCGTCAAAGCGTCGGTTTTTTTAAAAATGATCTTTCAATTTAAAAAAAAAGTTATAGGAATTTCGCAAAACGGAGACCAGATTTAGATTTCTGGTAAAATTTCGAGTTAAATGGGTCACTTTGGTAAGTTTCTAGGGTGGAAAAAGAAAGTTATAGGCTTGGTCACCGAATCGTCGATAAGTTGGCTGTCCAGCTTCAAAGCGTCGGTTTTTTTAAAGATGATCTTTCAATTTAAAAAAAAAGTTACAGAAATTTCGCAGAACGGAGACCAGATTTAGATTTCTGCTAAAATTTCGGGTTAAATGGGTCACTTTGGTAAGTTTCTAATTCTAAAAAAAAAAGTGATTGGCTTGGTCACCGAATCGTCGGTAAAGTGGCTGTCCAGCGTCAAAGCGTCGGTTTTTTTAAAAATGATCTTTCAATTTAAAAAAAAAATTTATAAGAATTTCGCAAAACGGAGACCAGATTTAGATTTCTGGTAAAATTTGAGTTAAATGAGTCACTTTGGTAAGTTTCTAGGGTGGAAAAAAAAGTTATAGGCTTGGTCACCGAATCGTCTATAAGTTGGCTGTCCAGCTTCAAAGCGTCGGTTTTTTAAAGATGAACTTTCAATTTAAAAAAATGTTACAGGAATTTCGCAAAACGGAGACCAGATTTAGATTTCTGCTAAAATTTCGGGTTAAATGGGTCACTTTGGTAAGTTTCTAAGGCTAAAAAAGTTATTGGCTTGGTCACCGAATCGTCGGTAAAGTCTGTCCAGCGTCAAAGCGTCGGTTTTTTTAAAGATGAACTTTCAATTTAAAAAAAAAAAATGTTACAGGAATTTCGCAAAACGGAGACCAGATTTAGATTTCTGGTAAAATTTCGAGTTAAATGGGTCACTTTGGTAAGTTTCTAGGGTGGAAAAAAAAAAAAGTTATTGGCTTGGTCACCCAATCGTCGATAAGTTGGCTCACCTTCAAACCGTCGGGTTTTTTAAACATGATCTTTCAATTTAAAAAAAAAAGTTACCGGAATTTCACAAATCGGAGACCAGATTTAGATTTCTGGTGAAATTTTGGGTTAAATGGGTCACCTTGGTAAGTTTCTAGGGTGGAAAAAGAAAGTTATAGGCTTGATCACCGAATCGTCGATAAGTTGGCTGTCCAGCTTCAAAGCGTCGGTTTTTTTAAAGATGATCTTTCAATTTAAAAAAAAAGTTACAGGAATTTCGCAGAACGGAGACCAGATTTAGATTTCTGCTAAAATTTCGGGTTAAATGGGTCACTTTGGTAAGTTTCTAATTCTAAAAAAAAAGTTATTGGCTTGGTCACTGAATCGTCGGTAAAGTGGCTGTCCAGCGTCAAAGCGTCGGTTTTTTTAAAAATGATCTTTCAATTTAAAAAAAGTTACAGAAATTTCGCAGAACGGAGACCAGATTTAGATTTCTGCTAAAATTTCGGGTTAAATGGGTCACTTTGGTAAGTTTCTAAGGCTAAAAAAAAAAGTGATTGGCTTGGTCACCGAATCGTCGGTAAAGTGGCTGTCCAGCGTCAAAGCGTCGGTTTTTTTAAAAATGATCTTTCAATTTAAAAAAAAAGTTATAGGAATTTCGCAAAACGGAGACCAGATTTAGATTTCTGGTAAAATTTCGAGTTAAATGAGTCACTTTGGTAGGTTTCTAGGGTGGATAAAGAAAGTTATAGGCTTGGTCACCGAATCGTCGATAAGTTGGCTGTCCAGCTTCAAAGCGTCGGTTTTTTTAAAAATGATCTTTCAATTAAAAAAAAAAAGTTATAGGAATTTCACAAAACGGAGACCAGATTTAGATTTCTGCTAAAATTTCGGGTTAAATGGGTCACTTTGGTAAGTTTCTTAAGGTTAAAAAAAGTGATTGGCTTGGTCACCGAATCGTCGGTAAAGTGGCTGTCCAGCGTCAAAGCGTCGGTTTTTTTAAAGATGATGTTTCAATTTAAAAAAGTTACCGGAATTTCTTAAATCGGAGACCAGATTTAGATTTCTGGTAAAATTTCGGGTTAAATGGGTCACTTTGGTAAGTTTCTAGGGTGGAAAAAAAAGTTATTGGCTTGGTCACCCAATCGTCGATAAGTTGGCTCAGCTTCAAAGAGTCGGGTTTTTTTAAAGATGATCTTTCAATTTAAAAAAAAGTTACAGAATTTCGCAGAACGGAGACCAGATTTAGATTTCTGCTAAAATTTCGAGTTAAATGGGTCACTTTGGTAAGTTTCTAGGGTGGAAAAAGAAAGTTATAGGCTTGGTCACCGAATCGTCGATAAGTTGGCTGTCCAGCGTCAAAGCGTCGGTTTTTTTAAAAATGATCTTTCAATTTAAAAAAAAGTTACAGAAATTTCGCAGAACGGAGACCAGATTTAGATTTCTGCTAAAATTTTCGGTTAAATGGGTCACTTTGGTAAGTTTCTTAAGGTTAAAAAAAAAAAAAGTGATTGGTTTGGTCACCGAATCGTCGTTAAAGTGGCTGTCCAGCGTCAAAGCGTCGGTTTTTTAAAAATGATCTTTCAATTTAAAAAAAAGTTATAGGAATTTCGCAAAACGGAGACCAGATTTAGATTTCTGGTAAAATTTTGAGTTAAATGAGTCACTTTGGTAAGTTTCTAGGGTGGAAAAAGAAAGTTATAGGCTTGGTCACCGAATCGTCGATAAGTTGGCTGTCCAGCTTCAAAGCGTCGGTTTTTTTAAAGATGATCTTTCAATTTAAAAAAAAAAAGTTACAGAAATTTCGCAGAACGGAGACCAGATTTAGATTTCTGCTAAAATTTCGGGTTAAATGGGTCACTTTGGTAAGTTTCTAAGGCTAAAAAAAAAAAAAAAGTGATTGGCTTGGTCACCGAATCGTCGGTAAAGTGGCTGTCCAGCGTCAAAGCGTCGGTTTTTTAAAAATGATCTTTCAATTTAAAAAAAAAAAGTTATAGGAATTTCGCAAAACGGAGACCAGATTTAGATTTCTGGTAAAATTTCGAGTTAAATGAGTCACTTTGGTAAGTTTCTAGGGTGGAAAAAGAAAGTTATAGGCTTGGTCACTGAATCGTCGATAAGTTGGCTGTCCAGCTTCAAAGCGTCGGTTTTTTAAAGATGATCTTTCAATTTAAAAAAAAAAAGTTACAGAAATTTCGCAAAACGGAGACCAGATTTAGATTTCTGCTAAAATTTCGGGTTAAATGGGTCACTTTTGTAAGTTTCTAAGGCTAAAAAAAAAAGTGTTTGGGTTGGTCACCGAATCGTCGGTAAAGTGGCTGTCCAGCGTCAAAGCGTCGGTTTTTTTAAAAATGATATTTCAATTTAAAAAAATTTATAAGAATTTCGCAAAACGGAGACCAGATTTAGATTTCTGCTAAAATTTTGAGTTAAATGGGTCACTTTGGTAAGTTTCTAGGGTGGAAAAAAAAGTTATAGGCTTGGTCACCGAATCGTCTATAAGTTGGCTGTCCAGCTTCAAAGCGTCGGTTTTTTAAAGATGAACTTTCAATTAAAAAAAAATGTTACAGGAATTTCGCAAAACGGAGACCAGATTTAGATTTCTGGTAAAATTTCGGGTTAAATGGGTCACTTTGGTAAGTTTCTAAGGCTAAAAAAAGTTATTGGCTTGGTCACCGAATCGTCGGTAAAGTCTCTGTCCAGCGTCAAAGCGTCGGTTTTTTTAAAGATGATCTTTCAATTTAAAAAAATGTTACAGGAATTTCGCAAAACGGAGAACAGATTTAGATTTCTGGTAAAATTTCGAGTTAAATGGGTCACTTTGGTAAGTTTCTAGGGTGGAAAAAAAAAAGTTATTGGCTTGGTCACCCAATCGTCGATAAGTTGGCTCAGCTTCAAAGCGTAGGGTTTTTTAAAAACATGATCTTTCAATTTAAAAAAAAAAAGTTACCGGAATTTCACAAATCGGAGACCAGATTTAGATTTCTGGTGAAATTTCGGGTTAAATGGTTCACTTTGGTAAGTTTCTAGGGTGGAAAAAAAAGTTATAGGCTTGATCACCGAATCGTCGATAAGTTGGCTGTCCAGCTTCAAAGCGTCGGTTTTTTTAAAGATGATCTTTCAATTTAAAAAAAAAGTTACAGGAATTTCGCTGAACGGAGACCAGATTTAGATTTCTGCTAAAATTTCGGGTTAAATGGGTCACTTTGGTAAGTTTCTAATTCTAAAAAAAAAGTTAATGTCTTGGTCACCGAATCGTCGGTAAAGTTGGCTGTCCAGCGTCAAAGCGTCGGTTTTTTAAAGATGATCTTTCAATTTAAAAAAAGTTACAGAAATTTCGCAGAACGGAGACCAGATTTAGATTTCTGCTAAAATTTCGGGTTAAATGGGTCACTTTGGTAAGTTTCTAAGGCTGGAAAAAAAAGTGATTGGCTTGGTCACCGAATCGTCGGTAAAGTGGCTGTCCAGCGTCAAAGCGTCGGTTTTTTAAAAATGATCTTTCAATTTAAAAAAAAGTTATAGGAATTTCGCAAAACGGAGACCAGATTTAGATTTCTGGTAAAATTTCGAGTTAAATGGGTCACTTTGGTAAGTTTCTAGGGTGGAAAAAAGAAAGTTATAGGCTTGGTCACCGAATCGTCGATAAGTTGGCTGTCCAGCTTCAAAGCGTCGGTTTTTTTAAAAATGATCTTTCAATTTAAAAAAAAAGTTATAGGAATTTCACAAAACGGAGACCAGTTTTAGATTTCTGCTAAAATTTCGGGTTAAATGGGTCACTTTGGTAAGTTTCTTAAGGTTAAAAAAAAAAGTTATTGGCTTGGTCACCGAATCGTCGGTAAAGTGGCTGTCCAGCGTCAAAGCGTCGGTTTTTTTAAAGATGATCTTTCAATTTAAAAAAAAAGTTACCGGAATTTCTTAAACGGAGACCAGATTTAGATTTCTGGTAAAATTTCGGGTTAAATGGGTCACTTTGGTAAGTTTCTAGGGTGGAAAAAAAAAAAAAAAGTTATTGGCTTGGTCACCCAATCGTCGATAAGTTGGCTCAGCTTCAAAGCGTCGGTTTTTTAAAGATGATCTTTCAATTTAAAAAAAAAAAGTTACAGGAATTTCGCACAAAACGGAGACCAGATTTAGATTTCTGCTAAAATTTCGAGTTAAATGGGTCACTTTGGTAAGTTTCTAGGGTGGAAAAAAAAGTTATTGGCTTGGTCACCGAATCGTCGATAAGTTGGCTGTCCAGCGTCAAAGCGTCGGTTTTTTAAAAATGATCTTTCAATTTAAAAAAAAAGTTACAGGAATTTCGCAAAACGGAGACCAGATTTAGATTTCTGCTAAAATTTCGGTTAAATGGGTCACTTTGGTAAGTTTCTTAGGGTTAAAAAGTGATTGGTTTGGTCACCGAATCGTCGTTAAAGTGGCTGTCCAGCGTCAAAGCGTCGGTTTTTTTAAAAATGATCTTTCAATTTAAAAAAAAGTTACAGGAATTTCGCAGAACGGAGACCAGATTTAGATTTCTGCTAAGATTTCGGGTTAAATGGGTCACTTTGATAAGTTTCTAAGGGTAAAAAAAAGTGATTGGCTTGGTCACCGAATCGTCGGTAAAGTGGCTGTCCAGCGTCAAAGCGTCGGTTTTTTAAAAATGATCTTTCAATTTAAAAAAAGTTATAGGAATTTCGCAAAACGGAGACCAGATTTAGATTTCTGGTAAAATTTCGAGTTAAATGAGTCACTTTGGTAAGTTTCTAGGGTGGAAAAAGAAAGTTATAGGCTTGGTCACCGAATCGTCGATAAGTTGGCTGTCCAGCTTCAAAGCGTCGGTTTTTTTAAAGATGATCTTTCAATTTAAAAAAAAAAAAGTTACAGAAATTTCGCAGAACGGAGACCAGATTTAGATTTCTGCTAAAATTTCGGGTTAAATGGGTCACTTTGGTAAGTTTCTAAGGCTAAAAAAAAAAGTGATTGGCTTGGTCACCGAATCGTCGGTAAAGTGGCTGTCCAGCGTCAAAGCGTCGGTTTTTTTAAAAATGATCTTTAAATTTAAAAAAAAAGTTATAAGAATTTCGCAAAACGGAGACCAGATTTAGATTTCTGCTAAAATTTCGAGTTAAATGGGTCACTTTGGTAAGTTTCTAGGGTGGAAAAATAAAGTTATAGGCTTGGTCACCGAATCGTCTATAAGTTGGCTGTCCAGCTTCAAAGCGTCGGTTTTTTTAAAGATGATCTTTCAATTTAAAAAAAAAAATTTACAGGAATTTCACAAAACGGAGACCAGATTTAGATTTCTGCTAAAATTTCGGGTTAAATGGGTCACTTTGGTAAGTTTCTAAGGCTAAAAAAAGTTATTGGCTTGGTCACCGAATCGTCGGTAAAGTGGCTGTCCAGCGTCAAAGCGTCGGTTTTTTTAAAGATGAACTTTCAATTTAAAAAAAAATGTTATAGGAATTTCGCAAAACGGAGACCAGATTTAGATTTCTGGTAAAATTTCGAGTTAAATGGGTCACTTTGGTAAGTTTCTAGGGTGGAAAAAAAAGTTATTGGCTTGGTCACCCAATCGTCGATAAGTTGGCTCAGCTTCAAAGCGTAGGGTTTTTTAAAGATGATCTTTCAATTTTAAAAAAAAAGTTACCGGAATTTCACAAAACGGAGACCAGATTTAGATTTCTGGTGAAATTTCGGGTTAAATGGTTCACCTTGGTAAGTTTCTAGGGTGGAAAAAGAAAGTTATAGGCTTGATCACCGAATCGTCGATAAGTTGGCTGTCCAGCTTCAAAGCGTCGGTTTTTTTAAAGATGATCTTTCAATTTAAAAAAAAAGTTACAGGAATTTCGCTGAACGGAGACCAGATTTAGATTTCTGCTAAAATTTCGGGTTAAATGGGTCACTTTGGTAAGTTTCTAAAGCTAAAAAAAAAAGTTATTGGCTTGGTCACCGAATCGTCGGTAAAGTGGCTGTCCAGCGTCAAAGCGTCGGTTTTTTAAAGATGAACTTTCAATTTAAAAAAATGTTACAGGAATTTCGCAAAACGGAGACCAGATTTAGATTTCTGGTAAAATTTCGAGTTAAATGGGTCACTTTGGTAAGTTTCTAGGGTGGAAAAAAAAAGTTATTGGCTTGGTCACCCAATCGTCGATAAGTTGGCTCAGCTTCAAAGCGTCGGGTTTTTTAAAGATGATCTTTCAATTTAAAAAAAGTTACCGGAATTTCGCAAATCGGAGACCAGATTTAGATTTCTGCTAAAATTTCGGGTTAAATGGGGCACTTTGGTAAGTTTCTTAGGCGAAAAAAAAAGTGATTGGCTTGGTCACCGAATCGTCGGTAAAGTGGCTGTCCAGCGTCAAAGCGTCGGTTTTTTAAAAATGATCTTTCAATTTAAAAAAAGTTACAGGAATTTCACAAAACGGAGACCAGATTTAGATTTCTGCTAAAATTTCGGGTTAAATGGGTCACTTTGGTAAGTTTCTAATTCTAAAAAAAAAAAGTTAATGGCTTGGTCACTGAATCGTCGGTAAAGTGGCTGTCCAGCGTCAAAGCGTCGGTTTTTTTAAAAATGATCTTTCAATTTAAAAAAAAAGTTACAGAAATTTCGCAGAACGGAGACCAGATTTAGATTTCTGCTAAAATTTCGGGTTAAATGGGTCACTTTGGTAAGTTTCTAATTCTAAAAAAAAAGTTAATGGCTTGGTCACCGAATCGTCGGTAAAGTGGCTGTCCAGCGTCAAAGCGTCGGTTTTTTTAAAAATGGTCTTTTAATTTAAAAAAGTTACAGAATTTCGCAGAACGGAGACCAGATTTAGATTTCTGCTAAAATTTCGGGTTAAATGGGTCACTTTGGTAAGTTTCTAATTCTAAAAAAAAAAAAAGTTAATGGCTTGGTCACTGAATCGTCGGTAAAGTGGCTGTCCAGCGTCAAAGCGTCGGTTTTTTTAAAGATGATCTTTCAATTTAAAAAAAAAAAGTTACCGGAATTTCTTAAATCGGAGACCAGATTTAGATTTCTGGTAAAATTTCGGGTTAAATGGGTCACTTTGGTAAGTTTCTATGGTGGAAAAAAGAAAGTTATAGGCTTGGTCACCGAATTGTCGATAAGTTGGCTGTCCAGCTTCAAAGCGTCGGTTTTTTAAAGATGATCTTTCAATTTAAAAAAACAGTTACAGGAATTTCGCAAAACGGAGACCAGATTTAGATTTCTGGTAAAATTTCGAGTTAAATGGGTCACTTTGGTAAGTTTCTATGGTGGAAAAAAAAAAAATTTATTGGCTTGGTCACCCAATCGTCGATAAGTTGGCTCAGCTTCAAAGCGTCGGGTTTTTTAAAGATGTTCTTTCAATTTAAAAAAAAATTACCGGAATTTCACAAAACGGAGACCAGATTTAGATTTCTGCTAAAATTTCGGGTTAAATGGGTCACTTTGGTAAGTTTCTAAGGCTAAAAAAAAAAAAAGTGATTGGCTTGGTCACCGAATCGTCGGTAAAGTGGCTGTCCAGCGTCAAAGCGTCGGTTTTTTTAAAAATGATCTTTCAATTTAAAAAAAAGTTATAGGAATTTCGCAAAACGGAGACCAGATTTAGATTTCTGGTAAAATTTCGAGTTAAATGGGTCACTTTGGTAAGTTTCTAGGGTGCAAAAAAAAAGTTATTGGCTTGGTCACCAATCGTCGATAAGTTGGCTCCAGCTTCAAAGCGTCGGTTTTTAAAGATGATCTTTCAATTTAAAAAAAAAGTTACAGGAATTTCACAAAACGGAGACCAGATTTAGATTTCTGCTAAAATTTCGAGTTAAATGGGTCACTTTGGTAAGTTTCTAAGGGTGAAAAAAAAAAAAGTTATTGGCTTGGTCACCGAATCGTCGGTAAAATGGCTGTCCAGCTTCAAAGCGTCGGTTTTTTAAAGATGATCTTTCAATTTAAAAAAAAAAAAGTTACAGAAATTTCGCAAAACGGAGACCAGATTTAGATTTCTGATAAAATTTCGGGTTAAATGGGTCACTTTGGTAAGTTTCTAGGGTGGAAAAAAAAAAAGTTATTGGCTTGGTCACCCAATCGTCGATAAGTTGGCTCAGCTTCAAAGCGTCGGGTTTTTAAAGATGATCTTTCAATTTAAAAAAAAGTTACGGAATTTCGCAAAACGGAGACCAGATTTAGATTTCTGCTAAAATTTCGGGTTAAATGGGTCACTTTGGTAAGTTTCTAAGGCTAAAAAAAAAGTGATTGGCTTGGTCACCGAATCGTCGGTAAAGTGGCTGTCCAGCGTCAAAGCGTCGGTTTTTTTAAAAATGATCTTTCAATTTAAAAAAAAAGTTACAGAAATTTCACAAAACGGAGACCAGATTTAGATTTCTGCTAAAATTTCGGGTTAAATGGGTCACTTTGGTAAGTTTCTAATTCTAAAAAAAAGTTAATGGCTTGGTCACCGAATCGTCGGTAAAGTGGCTGCCCAGCGTCACAGCGTCGGTTTTTTTAAAAATGATCTTTCAATTTAAAAAAGTTACAGAAATTTCGCAAAACGGAGACCAGATTTAGATTTCTGCTAAAATTTCGGGTTAAATGGGTCACTTTGGTAAGTTTCTAATTCTAAAAAAGTTAATGGCTTGGTCACTGAATCGTCGGTAAAGTGGCTGTCCAGCGTCAAAGCGTCGGTTTTTTAAAGATGATCTTTCAATTTAAAAAAAAAAGTTACAGAAATTTCGCAAAACGGAGACCAGATTTAGATTTCTGCTAAAATTTCGGGTTAAATGGGTCACTTTGGTAAGTTTCTAAGGCTAAAAAAAAAAGTTATTGGCTTGGTCACCGAATCGTCGGTAAAGTGGCTGTCCAGCGTCAAAGCGTCGGTTTTTTTAAAGATGATCTTTCAATTTAAAAAAAAAGTTACAGGAATTTCGCAAAACGGAGACCAGATTTAGATTTCTGCTAAAATTTCGGGTTAAATGGGTCACTTTGGTAAGTTTCTAAGGGTTAAAAAAAAAGTTATTGGCTTGGTCACCGAATCGTCGGTAAAGTGGCTGTCCAGCGTCAAAGCGTCGGTTTTTTTAAAGATGATCTTTCAATTTCCAAAAAAAATGTTACAGGAATTTCGCAAAACGGAGACCAGATTTAGATTTCTGCTAAAATTTCGGGTTAAATGGGTCACTTTGGTAAGTTTCTAAGGTAAAAAAAAAGTTATTGGCTTGGTCACCGAATCGTCGGTAAAGTGGCTGTCCAGCGTCAAAGCGTCGGTTTTTAAAAATGATCTTTCAATTTAAAAAAAAAGTTACAGAAATTTCGCAAACGGAGACCAGATTTAGATTTCTGCTAAAATTTCCGGTTAAATGGGTCACTTTGGTAAGTTTCTAAGGCTAAAAAAAAAAAAGTTATTGGCTTGGTCACCGAATCGTCGGTAAAGTGGCTGTCCAGCGTCAAAGCGTCGGTTTTTTAAAAATGATCTTTCAATTTAAAAAAAAAGTTATAGGAATTTCGCAAAACGGAGACCAGATTTAGATTTCTGGTAAAATTTTGAGTTAAATGGGTCACTTTGGTAAGTTTCTAGGGTAAAAAAAAGAAAGTTATAGGCTTGGTCACCGAATCGTCGATAAGTTGGCTGTCCAGCTTCAAAGCGTCGGTTTTTTTAAAGATGATCTTTCAATTTAAAAAAAAGTTACAGAAATTTCGCAGAACGGAGACCAGATTTAGATTTCTGCTAAAATTTCGGGTTAAATGGGTCACTTTGGTAAGTTTCTAAGGCTAAAAAAAAAAAGTGATTGGCTTGGTCACCGAATCGTCGGTAAAGTGGCTGTCCAGCGTCAAAGCGTCGGTTTTTTTAAAAATGATCTTTCAATTTAAAAAAAAAAAGTTATAGGAATTTCGCAAAACGGAGACCAGATTTAGATTTCTGGTAAAATTTCGAGTTAAATGAGTCACTTTGGTAAGTTTCTAGGGTGGAAAAAGAAAGTTATAGGCTTGGTCACTGAATCGTCGATAAGTTGGCTGTCCAGCTTCAAAGCGTCGGTTTTTTTAAAGATGATCTTTCAATTTAAAAAAAAAGTTACAGAAATTTCGCAGAACGGAGACCAGATTTAGATTTCTGCTAAAATTTCGGGTTAAATGGGTCACTTTGGTAAGTTTCTAAGGCTAAAAAAAAAAAAAAAGTGATTGGCTTGGTCACTGAATCGTCGGTAAAGTGGCTGTCCAGCGTCAAAGCGTCGGTTTTTTTAAAAATGATCTTTCAATTTAAAAAAAATTTATAAGAATTTCGCAAAACGGAGACCAGATTTAGATTTCTGCTAAAATTTCGAGTTAAATGAGTCACTTTGGTAAGTTTCTAGGGTGGAAAAAGAAAGTTATAGGCTTGGTCACCGAATCGTCTATAAGTTGGCTGTCCAGCTTCAAAGCGTCGGTTTTTTTAAAGATGAACTTTCAATTTAAAAAAAAAAAATGTTACAGGAATTTCGCAAAACGGAGACCAGATTTAGATTTCTGGTAAAATTTCGGGTTAAATGGGTCACTTTGGTAAGTTTCTAAGGCTGGAAAAAAAAAGTTATTGGCTTGGTCACCGAATCGTCGGTAAAGTCTCTGTCCAGCGTCAAAGCGTCGGTTTTTTAAAGATGAACTTTCAATTTAAAAAAAAATGTTACAGGAATTTCGCAAAACGGAGACCAGATTTAGATTTCTGGTAAAATTTCGAGTTAAATGGGTCACTTTGGTAAGTTTCTAGGGCTAAAAAAAAAAAAGTTATTGGCTTGGTCACCCAATCGTCGATAAGTTGGCTCAGCTTCAAAGCGTAGGGTTTTTTAAACATGATCTTTCAATTTAAAAAAAAAGTTACCGGAATTTCACAAATCGGAGACCAGATTTAGATTTCTGGTGAAATTTTGGGTTAAATGGTTCACCTTGGTAAGTTTCTAGGGTGGAAAAAGAAAGTTATAGGCTTGATCACCGAATCGTCGATAAGTTGGCTGTCCAGCTTCAAAGCGTCGGTTTTTTAAAGATGATCTTTCAATTTAAAAAAAAAAGTTACAGGAAGTTCGCTGAACGGAGACCAGATTTAGATTTCTGCTAAAATTTCGGGTTAAATGGGTCACTTTGGTAAGTTTCTAATTCTAAAAAAAAAAAAGTTATTGGTCTTGGTCACTGAATCGTCGGTAAAGTGGCTGTCCAGCGTCAAAGCGTCGGTTTTTTAAAGATGATCTTTCAATTTAAAAAAAAGTTACAGGAATTTCGCAAACGGAGACCAGATTTAGATTTCTGCTAAAATTTCGGGTTAAATGGGTCACTTTGGTAAGTTTCTAAGGCTAAAAAAAAAAAGTGATTGGCTTGGTCACCGAATCGTCGGTAAAGTGGCTGTCCAGCGTCAAAGCGTCGGTTTTTTTAAAAATGATCTTTCAATTTAAAAAAAAGTTATAGGAATTTCGCAAAACGGAGACCAGATTTAGATTTCTGGTAAAATTTCGAGTTAAATGGGTCACTTTGGTAGGTTTCTAGGGTGGAAAAGAAAGTTATAGGCTTGGTCACCGAATCGTCGATAAGTTGGCTGTCCAGCTTCAAAGCGTCGGTTTTTTTAAAAATGATCTTTCAATTTAAAAAAAAAGTTATAGGAATTTCACAAAACGGAGACCAGATTTAGATTTCTGCTAAAATTTCGGGTTAAATGGGTCACTTTGGTAAGTTTCTAAGGTTAAAAAAAAAAAGTGATTGGCTTGGTCACCGAATCGTCGGTAAAGTGGCTGTCCAGCGTCAAAGCGTCGGTTTTTTTAAAGATGATCTTTCAATTTAAAAAAAAGTTACCGGAATTTCTTAAAACGGAGACCAGATTTAGATTTCTGGTAAAATTTCGGGTTAAATGGGTCACTTTGGTAAGTTTCTAGGGTGGAAAAAAAAAAGTTATTGGCTTGGTCACCCAATCGTCGATAAGTTGGCTCAGCTTCAAAGCGTCGGTTTTTTAAAGATGATCTTTCAATTTAAAAAAAAAAAAGTTACAGAATTTCGCAAAACGGAGACCAGATTTAGATTTCTGCTAAAATTTCGAGTTAAATGGGTCACTTTGGTAAGTTTCTAGGGTGGAAAAAGAAAGTTATAGGCTTGGTCACCGAATCGTCGATAAGTTGGCTGTCCAGCGTCAAAGCGTCGGTTTTTTTAAAAATGATCTTTCAATTTAAAAAAAAAGTTACAGAAATTTCGCAGAACGGAGACCAGATTTAGATTTCTGCTAAAATTTCGGTTAAATGGGTCACTTTGGTAAGTTTCTTAAGGCTAAAAAAAAAAAAAAGTTGATTGGTTTGGTCACCGAATCGTCGTTAAAGTGGCTGTCCAGCGTCAAAGCGTCGGTTTTTTTAAAAATGATCTTTCAATTTAAAAAAGTTATAGGAATTTCGCAGAACGGAGACCAGATTTAGATTTCTGCTAAAATTTCGGGTTAAATGGGTCACTTTGGTAAGTTTCTAAGGGTAAAAAAAAGTGATTGGCTTGGTCACCGAATCGTCGGTAAAGTGGCTGTCCAGCGTCAAAGCGTCGGTTTTTTTAAAAATGATCTTTCAATTTAAAAAAAAAGTTATAGGAATTTCGCAAAACGGAGACCAGATTTAGATTTCTGGTAAAATTTCGAGTTAAATGAGTCACTTTGGTAAGTTTCTAGGGTGGAAAAAGAAAGTTATAGGCTTGGTCACCGAATCGTCGATAAGTTGGCTGTCCAGCTTCAAAGCGTCGGTTTTTTTAAAGATGATCTTTCAATTTAAAAAAAAAGTTACAGAAATTTCGCAGAACGGAGACCAGATTTAGATTTCTGCTAAAATTTCGGGTTAAATGGGTCACTTTGGTAAGTTTCTAAGGATAAAAAAGTGATTGGCTTGGTCACCGAATCGTCGGTAAAGTGGCTGTCCAGCGTCAAAGCGTCGGTTTTTTAAAAATGATCTTTAAATTTAAAAAAAAGTTATAAGAATTTCGCAAAACGGAGACCAGATTTAGATTTCTGCTAAAATTTCGAGTTAAATGAGTCACTTTGGTAAGTTTCTAGGGTGGAAAAAAGAAAGTTATAGGCTTGGTCACCGAATCGTCTATAAGTTGGCTGTCAGCTTCAAAGCGTCGGTTTTTTTAAAGATTTTCTTTCAATTTAAAAAAAAAATTTACAGGAATTTCCCAAAACGGAGACCAGATTTAGATTTCTGCTAAAATTTCGGGTTAAATGGGTCACTTTGGTAAGTTTCTAAGGCTAAAAAAAAGTTATTGGCTTGGTCACCGAATCGTCGGTAAAGTGGCTGTCCAGCGTCAAAGCGTCGGTTTTTTTAAAGATGAACTTTCAATTTAAAAAAAAATGTTACAGGAATTTCGCAAAACGGAGACCAGATTTAGATTTCTGGTAAAATTTCGAGTTAAATGGGTCACTTTGGTAAGTTTCTAGGGTGGAAAAAAGTTATTGGCTTGGTCACCCAATCGTCGATAAGTTGGCTCAGCTTCAAAGCGTAGGGTTTTTTAAAAATGATCTTTCAATTTAAAAAAAAGTTACAGGAATTTCGCAAATCGGAGACCAGATTTAGATTTCTGGTGAAATTTCGGGTTAAATGGTTCACCTTGGTAAGTTTCTAGGGTGGAAAAAGAAAGTTATAGGCTTGATCACCGAATCGTCGATAAGTTGGCTGTCCAGCTTCAAAGCGTCGGTTTTTTTAAAGATGATCTTTCAATTAAAAAAAAAAGTTACAGGAAGTTCGCTGAACGGAGACCAGATTTAGATTTCTGCTAAAATTTCGGGTTAAATGGGTCACTTTGGTAAGTTTCTAAAGCTAAAAAAAAAAGTAATTGGCTTGGTCACCGAATCGTCGGTAAAGTGGCTGTCCAGCGTCAAAGCGTCGGTTTTTTTAAAGATGAACTTTCAATTTAAAAAAAAAAATGTTACAGGAATTTCGCAAAACGGAGACCAGATTTAGATTTCTGGTAAAATTTCGAGTTAAATGGGTCACTTTGGTAAGTTTCTAGGGTGGAAAAAAAAAAAAAAGTTATTGGCTTGGTCACCCAATCGTCGATAAGTTGGCTCAGCTTCAAAGCGTCGGGTTTTTTAAAGATGATCTTTCAATTTAAAAAAAAAGTTACCGGAATTTCGCAAATTGGAGACCAGATTTAGATTTCTGCTAAAATTTCGGGTTAAATGGGTCACTTTGGTAAGTTTCTAAGGCTAAAAAAAAAAAAGTGATTGGCTTGGTCACCGAATCGTCGGTAAAGTGGCTGTCCAGCGTCAAAGCGTCGGTTTTTTTAAAAATGATCTTTCAATTTAAAAAAAGTTACAGGAATTTCACAAAACGGAGACCAGATTTAGATTTCTGCTAAAATTTCGGGTTAAATGGGTCACTTTGTTAAGTTTCTAATTCTAAAAAAAAAAGTTAATGGCTTGGTCACTGAATCGTCGGTAAAGTGGCTGTCCAGCGTCAAAGCGTCGGTTTTTTTAAAAATGATCTTTCAATTTAAAAAAAAGTTACAGAAATTTCGCAGAACGGAGACCGGATTTAGATTTCTGCTAAAATTTCGGGTTAAATGGGTCTCTTTGGTAAGTTTCTAATTCTAAAAAAAAAATGTTAATGCTTGGTCACTGAATCGTCGGTAAAGTGGCTGTCCAGCGTCAAAGCGTCGGTTTTTTTTAAAAATGATCTTTCAATTTAAAAAAAAAGTTACAGAATTTTCGCAGAACGGAGACCAGATTTAGATTTCTGCTAAAATTTCGGGTTAAATGGGTCTCTTTGGTAAGTTTCTAATTCTAAAAAAAAAAGTTAATGCTTGGTCACTGAATCGTCGGTAAAGTGGCTGTCCAGCGTCTAAGCGTCGGTTTTTTTAAAGATGATCTTTCAATTTAAAAAAAAAGTTACCGGAATTTCTTAAATCGGAGACCAGATTTAGATTTCTGGTAAAATTTCGGGTTAAATGGGTCACTTTGGTAAGTTTCTATGGTGGAAAAAGAAAGTTATAGGCTTGGTCACCGAATTGTCGATAAGTTGGCTGTCCAGCTTCAAAGCGTCGGTTTTTTTAAAGATGATCTTTCAATTTAAAAAAACAGTTACAGGAATTTCGCAAAACGGAGACCAGATTTAGATTTCTGGTAAAATTTCGAGTTAAAGGGTCACTTTGGTAAGTTTCTAGGGTAAAAAAAAAAAAAAGTTATTGGCTTGGTCACCCAATCGTCGATAAGTTGGCTCAGCTTCAAAGCGTCGGGTTTTTTAAAGATGTTCTTTCAATTTAAAAAAAATTACCGGAATTTCACAAAACGGAGACCAGATTTAGATTTCTGCTAAAATTTCGGGTTAAATGGGTCTCTTTGGGAAGTTTCTAATTCTAAAAAAAAAAGTTAATGCTTGGTCACTGAATCGTCGGTAAAGTGGCTGTCCAGCGTCAAAGCGTCGGTTTTTTTTTAAAATGATCTTTCAATTTAAAAAGTTACAGAATTTTTGCAGAACGGAGACCAGATTTAGATTTCTGCTAAAATTTCGGGTTAAATGGGTCACTTTGGTAAGTTTCTAAGGCTAAAAAAAAAGTGATTGGCTTGGTCACCGAATCGTCGGTAAAGTGGCTGTCCAGCGTCAAAGCGTCGGTTTTTTTAAAAATGATCTTTCAATTTAAAAAAAAGTTATAGGAATTTCGCAAAACGGAGACCGGATTTAGATTTCTGGTAAAATTTCGAGTTAAATGGGTCACTTTGGTAAGTTTCTAGGGTGTGCAAAAAAAAAAAGTTATTGGCTTGGTCACCCAATCGTCGATAAGTTGGCTCAGCTTCAAAGAGTCGGGTTTTTTAAAGATGATCTTTCAATTTAAAAAAAAAGTTAGCGGAATTTCACAAAACGGAGACCAGATTTAGATTTCTGCTAAAATTTCGAGTTAAATGGGTCACTTTGGTAAGTTTCTAAGGCTAAAAAAAAAGTTATTGGCTTGGTCACCGAATCGTCGGTAAAATGGCTGTCCAGCTTCAAAGCGTCGGTTTTTTTAAAGATGATCTTTCAATTTAAAAAAAAAAGTTACAGAAATTTCGCAGAACGGAGACCAGATTTAGATTTCTGATAAAATTTCGGGTTAAATGGGTCACTTTGGTAAGTTTCTAATTCTAAAAAAAAAGTTAATGGCTTGGTCACTGAATCGTCGGTAAAGTGGCTGTCCAGCGTCAAAGCGTCGGTTTTTTTAAAAATGATCTTTCAATTTAAAAAAAAAAAAAAAGTTACAGAAATTTCGCAGAACGGAGACCAGATTTAGATTTCTGCTAAAATTTCGGGTTAAATGGGTCACTTTGGTAAGTTTCTAAGGTGGAAAAAGAAAGTTATAGGCTTGGTCACCGAATCGTCGATAAGTTGGCTGTCCAGCTTCAAAGCGTCGGTTTTTTTAAAAATGATCTTTCAATTTAAAAAAAAAACTTATAGGAATTTCACAAAACGGAGACCAGATTTAGATTTCTGCTAAAATTTCGGGTTAAATGGGTCACTTTGGTAAGTTTCTTAAGGTTAAAAAAAAAAGTGATTGGCTTGGTCACCGAATCGTCGGTAAAGTGGCTGTCCAGCGTCAAAGCGTCGGTTTTTTTAAAAATGATCTTTCAATTTAAAAAAAAAGTTACAGAAATTTCGCAGAACGGAGACCAGATTTAGATTTCTGCTAAAATTTCGGGTTAAATGGGTCACTTTGGTAAGTTTCTAAGGCTAAAAAAAAAGTTATTGGCTTGGTCACCGAATCGTCGGTAAAGTGGCTCAGCTTCAAAGCGTCGGTTTTTTTAAAGATGATCTTTCAATTTAAAAAAAAGTTATAGGAATTTCGCAAAACGGAGACCAGATTTAGATTTCTGGTAAAATTTGAGTTAAATGAGTCATTTTGGTAAGTTTCTAGGGTGAAAAAGAAAGTTATAGGCTTGGTCACCGAATCGTCGATAAGTTGGCTGTCCAGCTTCAAAGCGTCGGTTTTTTTTAAGATGATCTTTCAATTTAAAAAAAAAGTTACAGAAATTTCGCAGAACGGAGACCAGATTTAGATTTCTGCTAAAATTTCGGGTTAAATGGGTCACTTTGGTAAGTTTCTAATTCTAAAAAAAAAAGTTAATGGCTTGGTCACCGAATCGTCGGTAAAGTGGCTGTCCAGCGTCAAAGCGTCGGTTTTTTTAAAAATGATCTTTCAATTTAAAAAAAAAAGTTACAGAAATTTCGCAGAACGGAGACCAGATTTAGATTTCTGCTAAAATTTCGGGTTAAATGGGTCACTTTGGTAAGTTTCTAAGGTGGAAAAAGAAAGTTATAGGCTTGGTCACCGAATCGTCGATAAGTTGGCTGTCCAGCTTCAAAGCGTCGGTTTTTTAAAAATGATCTTTCAATTTAAAAAAAGTTATAGGAATTTCACAAAACGGAGACCAGATTTAGATTTCTGCTAAAATTTCGGGTTAAATGGGTCACTTTGGTAAGTTTCTTAAGGTTAAAAAAAAAAAAGTGATTGGCTTGGTCACCGAATCGTCGGTAAAGTGGCTGTCCAGCGTCAAAGCGTCGGTTTTTTAAAAATGATCTTTCAATTTAAAAAAAAAGTTACAGAAATTTCGCAGAACGGAGACCAGATTTAGATTTCTGCTAAAATTTCGGGTTAAATGGGTCACTTTGGTAAGTTTCTAAGGCTAAAAAAAAAAAGTTATTGGCTTGGTCACCGAATCGTCGGTAAAGTGGCTCAGCTTCAAAGCGTCGGTTTTTTTAAAGATGATCTTTCAATTTAAAAAAAAAGTTATAGGAATTTCGCGAAACGGAGACCAGATTTAGATTTCTGGTAAAATTTTGAGTTAAATGAGTCATTTTGGTAAGTTTCTAGGGTGGAAAAAGAAAGTTATAGGCTTGGTCACCGAATCGTCTATAAGTTGGCTGTCCAGCTTCAAAGCGTCGGTTTTTTAAAGATGATCTTTCAATTTAAAAAAAGTTACAGAAATTTCGCAGAACGGAGACCAGATTTAGATTTCTGCTAAAATTTCGGGTTAAATGGTTCACTTTGGTAAGTTTCTAAGGCTAAAAAAAAAAAGTGATTGGCTTGGTCACCGAATCGTCGGTAAAGTGGCTGTCCAGCGTCAAAGCGTCGGTTTTTTAAAAATGATCTTTCAATTTAAAAAAAAGTTATAGGAATTTCGCAAAACGGAGACCAGATTTAGATTTCTGGTAAAATTTCGAGTTAAATGAGTCACTTTGGTATGTTTCTAGGGTGGAAAAAGAAAGTTATAGGCTTGGTCACCGAATCGTCGATAAGTTGGCTGTCCAGCTTCAAAGCGTCGGTTTTTTTAAAAATGATCTTTCAATTTAAAAAAAAGTTATAGGAATTTCACAAAACGGAGACCAGATTTAGATTTCTGCTAAAATTTCGGGTTAAATGGGTCACTTTGGTAAGTTTCTTAAGGTTAAAAAAAAAGTGATTGGCTTGGTCACCGAATCGTCGGTAAAGTGGCTGTCCAGCGTCAAAGCGTCGGTTTTTTTAAAGATGATCTTTCAATTTAAAAAAAAAAGTTACCGGAATTTCTTAAATCGGAGACCAGATTTAGATTTCTGCTAAAATTTCGGGTTAAATGGGTCACTTTGGTAAGTTTCTAGGGTGGAAAAAGAAAGTTATAGGCTTGGTCACCGAATCGTCGATAAGTTGGCTGTCCAGCTTCAAAGCGTCGGTTTTTTTAAAGATGATCTTTCAATTTAAAAAAAAAGTTACAGGAATTTCGCAGAACGGAGACCAGATTTAGATTTCTGCTAAAATTTCGGGTTAAATGGGTCACTTTGGTAAGTTTCTAAGGCTAAAAAAAAAGTTATTGGCTTGGTCACCGAATCGTCGGTAAAGTGGCTGTCCAGCGTCAAAGCGTCGGTTTTTTTAAAAATGATCTTTCAATTTAAAAAAAAAAGTTACAGAAATTTCAGAACGGAGACCAGATTTAGATTTCTGCTAAAATTTCGGTTAAATGGGTCACTTTGGTAAGTTTCTTAAGGTAAAAAAAAAGTGATTGGCTTGGTCACCGAATCGTCGTTAAAGTGGCTGTCCAGCGTCAAAGCGTCGGTTTTTTAAAAATGATCTTTCAATTTAAAAAAAAAAAGTTATAGGAATTTCGAAACGGAGACCAGATTTAGATTTCTGGTAAAATTTTGAGTTAAATGAGTCACTTTGGTAAGTTTCTAGGGTCTAAAAAAAGAAAGTTATAGGCGTGGTCACCCAATCGTCGATAAGTTGGCTCAGCTTCAAAGCGTCGGGTTTTTTAAAGATGATCTTTCAATTTAAAAAAAAGTTATAGAAATTTCGCAGAATGTAGACCAGATTTAGATTTCTGCTAAAATTCCGGGTTAAATGAGTCACTTTGGTAAGTTTCTAAGGCTAAAAAAAAGTGATTGGCTTGGTCACCGAATCGTCGGTAAAGTGGCTGTCCAGCGTCAAAGCGTCGGTTTTTTTAAAAATGATCTTTCAATTTAAAAAAAAGTTATAGGAATTTCGCAAAACGGAGACCAGATTTAGATTTCTGGTAAAATTTCGAGTTAAATGGGTCACTTTGGTAAGTTTCTAGGGTGGAAAAAGAAAGTTATAGGCTTGGTCACCGAATCGTCGATAAGTTGGCTGTCCAGCTTCAAAGCGTCGGTTTTTTTAAAGATGAACTTTCAATTTAAAAAAAATGTTACAGGAATTTCGCAAAACGGAGACCAGATTTAGATTTCTGGTACAATTTCGAGTTAAATGGGTCACATTGGTAAGTTTCTAGGGTAATAAAAGAAAGTTATAGGCTTGGTCACCGAATCGTCGATAAGTTGGCTGTCCAGCTTCAAAGCGTCGGTTTTTTTAAAGATTTTCTTTCAATTTAAAAAAAAAAATTTACAGGAATTTCACAAAACGGAGACCAGATTTAGATTTCTGCCAAAATTTCGGGTTAAATGGGTCTCTTTGGTAAGTTTCTAATTCTAAAAAAAAAAAAGTTAATGGCTTGGTCACTGAATCGTCGGTAAAGTGGCTGTCCAGCGTCAAAGCGTCGGTTTTTTTAAAAATGATCTTTCAATTTAAAAAAAGTTACAGGAATTTCGCAAATCGGAGACCAGATTTAGATTTCTGCTAAAATTTCGGGTTAAATGGGTCACTTTGGTAAGTTTCTAAGGCTAAAAAAAGTTATTGGCTTGGTCACCGAATCGTCGGTAAAGTCTCTGTCCAGCGTCAAAGCGTCGGTTTTTTTAAAGATGAACTTTCAATTTAAAAAAAAATGTTACAGGAATTTCGCAAAACGGAGACCAGATTTAGATTTCTGGTAAAATTTCGAGTTAAATGGGTCACTTTGGTAAGTTTCTAGGGTGGAAAAAAAAAGTTATTGGCTTGGTCACCCAATCGTCGATAAGTTGGCTCAGCTTCAAAGCGTAGGGTTTTTTAAACATGATCTTTCAATTTAAAAAAAGTTACCGGAATTTCACAAATCGGAGACCAGATTTAGATTTCTGGTGAAATTTCGGGTTAAATGGTTCACCTTGGTAAGTTTCTAGGGTGGAAAAAGAAAGTTATAGGCTTGATCACCGAATCGTCGATAAGTTGGCTGTCCAGCTTCAAAGCGTCGGTTTTTTTAAAGATGATCTTTCAATTAAAAAAAAAAAGTTACAGGAAGTTCGCTGAACGGAGACCAGATTTAGATTTCTGCTAAAATTTCGGGTTAAATGGGTCACTTTGGTAAGTTTCTAAAGCTAAAAAAAAAGTTATTGGCTTGGTCACCGAATCGTCGGTAAAGTGGCTGTCCAGCGTCAAAGCGTCGGTTTTTTTAAAAATGAACTTTCAATTTAAAAAAATGTTACCGGAATTTCGCAAATCGGAGACCAGATTTAGATTTCTGCTAAAATTTCGGGTTAAATGGGTCACTTTGGTAAGTTTCTAAGGCTAAAAAGTGATTGGCTTGGTCACCGAATCGTCGGTAAAGTGGCTGTCCAGCGTCAAAGCGTCGGTTTTTTTAAAAATGATCTTTCAATTTAAAAAAAAGTTAAAAGGAATTTCACAAAACGGAGACCAGATTTAGATTTCTGCTAAAATTTCGGGTTAAATGGGTCACTTTGGTAAGTTTCTAATTCTAAAAAAAAAAAAAGTTAATGGCTTGGTCACTGAATCGTCGGTAAAGTGGCTGTCCAGCGTCAAAGCGTCGGTTTTTTTAAAAATGATCTTTCAATTTAAAAAAAAGTTACAGAAATTTCGCAGAACGGAGACCAGATTTAGATTTCTGCTAAAATTTCGGGTTAAATGGGTCACTTTGGTAAGTTTCTAATTCTAAAAAAAAAAGTTAATGGCTTGGTCACCGAATCGTCGGTAAAGTGGCTGTCCAGCGTCAAAGCGTCGGTTTTTTAAAGATGATCTTTCAATTTAAAAAAAAGTTACAGAAATTTCGCAGAACGGAGACCAGATTTAGATTTCTGCTAAAATTTCGGGTTAAATGGGTCACTTTGGTAAGTTTCTAAGGCTAAAAAAAAAAAAAAGTTATTGGCTTGGTCACCGAATCGTCGGTAAAGTGGCTGTCCAGCGTCAAAGCGTCGGTTTTTTTAAAAATGATCTTTCAATTTAAAAAAAAGTTACAGAAATTTCGCAGAACGGAGACCAGATTTAGATTTCTGCTAAAACCGGTTAAATGGGTCACTTTGGTAAGTTTCTAAGGTTAAAAAAGTGATTGGCTTGGTCACCGAATCGTCGGTAAAGTGGCTGTCCAGCGTCAAAGCGTCGGTTTTTTTAAAAATGATCTTTCAATTTAAAAAAAAAGTTATAGGAATTTCGCAAAACGGAGACCAGATTTAGATTTCTGGTAAAATTTCGAGTTAAATGAGTCACTTTGGTAAGTTTCTAGGGTGGAAAAAGAAAGTTATAGGCTTGGTCACCGAATCGTCGATAAGTTGGCTGTCCAGCTTCAAAGCGTCGGTTTTTTAAAGATGATCTTTCAATTTAAAAAAAGTTACAGAAATTTCGCAGAACGGAGACCAGATTTAGATTTCTGCTAAAATTTCGGGTTAAATGGGTTACTTTGGTAAGTTTCTAAGGGTAAAAAAAAGTGATTGGCTTGGTCACCGAATCGTCGGTAAAGTGGCTGTCCAGCGTCAAAGCGTCGGTTTTTTTAAAAATGATCTTTCAATTTAAAAAAGTTATAGAATTTCGCAAAACGGAGACCAGATTTAGATTTCTGGTAAAATTTCGAGTTAAATGAGTCACTTTGGTAAGTTTCTAGGGTGGAAAAAGAAAGTTATAGGCTTGGTCACCGAATCGTCGATAAGTTGGCTGTCCAGCTTCAAAGCGTCGGTTTTTAAAGATGAACTTTCAATTTAAAAAAAATGTTACAGGAATTTTCAAAACGGAGACCAGATTTAGATTTCTGGTAAAATTTCGAGTTAAATGGGTCACATTTAAGTTTCTAGGGTGGAAAAAGAAAGTTATAGGCTTGGTCACCGAATCGTCGATAAGTTGGCTGTCCAGCTTCAAAGCGTCGGTTTTTTTAAAGATTTTCTTTCAATTTAAAAAAAATTTACAGGAATTTCACAAAACGGAGACCAGATTTAGATTTCTGCCAAAATTTCGGGTTAAATGGGTCACTTTGGTAAGTTTCTAATTCTAAAAAAAAAAGTTAATGGCTTGGTCACTGAATCGTCGGTAAAGTGGCTGTCCAGCGTCAAAGCGTCGGTTTTTTTAAAAATGATCTTTCAATTTAAAAAAAAAAAGTTACAGGAATTTCGCAAATCGGAGACCAGATTTAGATTTCTGCTAAAATTTCGGGTTAAATGGGTCACTTTGGTAAGTTTCTAAGGCTAAAAAAAAAAAAGTTATTGGCTTGGTCACCGAATCGTCGGTAAAGTGGCTGTCCAGCGTCAAAGCGTCGGTTTTTTTAAAGATGAACTTTCAATTTAAAAAAAATGTTACAGGAATTTCGCAAAACGGAGACCAGATTTAGATTTCTGGTAAAATTTCGAGTTAAATGGGTCACTTTGGTAAGTTTCTAGGGTGGAAAAAAAAAAAAAAAGTTATTGGCTTGGTCACCCAATCGTCGATAAGTTGGCTCAGCTTCAAAGCGTAGGGTTTTTTAAACATGATCTTTCAATTTAAAAAAAAAGTTACCGGAATTTCACAAATCGGAGACCAGATTTAGATTTCTGGTGAAATTTCGGGTTAAATGGTTCACCTTGGTAAGTTTCTAGGGTGGAAAAAGAAAGTTATAGGCTTGATCACCGAATCGTCGATAAGTTGGCTGTCCAGCTTCAAAGCGTCGGTTTTTTTAAAGATGATCTTTCAATTGAAAAAAAAAAGTTACAGGAAGTTCGCTGAACGGAGACCAGATTTAGATTTCTGCTAAAATTTCGGGTTAAATGGGTCACTTTGGTAAGTTTCTAAAGCTAAAAAACAAAGTTATTGGCTTGGTCACCGAATCGTCGGTAAAGTGGCTGTCCAGCGTCAAAGCGTCGGTTTTTTTAAAGATGAACTTTCAATTTAAAAAAATGTTACAGGAATTTCGCAAATCGGAGACCAGATTTAGATTTCTGCTAAAATTTCGGGTTAAATGGGTCACTTTGGTAAGTTTCTAAGGCTAAAAAAAAAAGTGATTGGCTTGGTCACCGAATCGTCGGTAAAGTGGCTGTCCAGCGTCAAAGCGTCGGTTTTTTAAAAATGATCTTTCAATTTAAAAAAAAAGTTACAGGAATTTCACAAAACGGAGACCAGATTTAGATTTCTGCTAAAATTTCGGGTTAAATGGGTCACTTTGGTAAGTTTCTAATTCTAAAAAAAAAAAAAAAAAGTTAATGGCTTGGTCACTGAATCGTCGGTAAAGTGGCTGTCCAGCGTCAAAGCGTCGGTTTTTTTAAAAATGATCTTTCAATTTAAAAAAAAAAAGTTACAGAAATTTCGCAGAACGGAGACCAGATTTAGATTTCTGCTAAAATTTCGGGTTAAATGGGTCACTTTGGTAAGTTTCTAATTCTAAAAAAGTTAATGGCTTGGTCACTGAATCGTCGGTAAAGTGGCTGTCCAGCGTCAAAGCGTCGGTTTTTTAAAGATGATCTTTCAATTTAAAAAAAAGTTACAGAAATTTCGCAGAACGGAGACCAGATTTAGATTTCTGCTAAAATTTCGGGTTAAATGGGTCACTTTGGTAAGTTTCTAAGGCTAAAAAAAAAGTGATTGGCTTGGTCACCGAATCGTCGGTAAAGTGGCTGTCCAGCGTCAAAGCGTCGGTTTTTTTAAAAATGATCTTTCAATTTAAAAAAAAGTTATAGGAATTTCGCAAAACGGAGACCAGATTTAGATTTCTGGTAAAATTTCGAGTTAAATGGGTCACTTTGGTAAGATTCTAGGGTGGAAAAAGAAAGTTATAGGCTTGGTCACCGAATCGTCGATAAGTTGGCTGTCCAGTTTCAAAGCGTCGGTTTTTTTAAAAATGATCTTTCAATTTAAAAAAAAGTTACAGAAATTTCGCAGAACGGAGACCAGATTTAGATTTCTGCTAAAATGTCGGGTTAAATGGGTCACTTTGGTAAGTTTCTAAGGGTAAAAAAGTGATTGGCTTGGTCACCGAATCGTCGGTAAAGTGGCTGTCCAGCGTCAAAGCGTCGGTTTTTTAAAAATGATCTTTCAATTTAAAAAAAAAAGTTACGCAAAACGGAGACCAGATTTAGATTTCTGCTAAAATTTCGAGTTAAATGGGTCACTTTGGTAAGTTTCTAGGGTAAAAAAAAAAAGTTATGGCTTGGTCACCGAATTGTCTATAAGTTGGCTGTCCAGCTTCAAAGTGTCGGTTTTTTTAAAGATGATCTTTCAATTTAAAAAAAGGTTACAGGAATTTCGAAAAACGGAGACCAGATTTAGATTTCTGTAAAATTTCGGGTTAAATGGGTCACTTTGGTAAGTTTCTAGGGTGGAAAAAAAAAAAGTGAATGGCTTGGTCACCGAATCGTCGGTAAAGTGGCTGTCCAGCGTCAAAGCGTCGGTTTTTTTTAAAAATGATCTTTCAATTTAAAAAAAAGTTACAGGAATTTCGCAAAACGGAGACCAGATTTAGATTTCTGCTAAAATTTCGGGTTAAATGGGTCACTTTGGTAAGTTTCTAAGGCTGGAAAAAAAAAAGTTATTGGCTTGGTCACCGAATCGTCGGTAAAGTGGCTGTCCAGCGTCAAAGCGTCGGTTTTTTTAAAGATGAACTTTCAATTTAAAAAAAAAAAAATGTTACAGGAATTTCGCAAAACGGAGACCAGATTTAGATTTCTGGTAAAATTTCGAGTTAAATGGGTCACTTTGGTAAGTTTCTAGGGCTAAAAAAAAAAAAAGTTATTGGCTTGGTCACCCAATCGTCGATAAGTTGGCTCAGCTTCAAAGCGTAGGGTTTTTTAAACATGATCTTTCAATTTAAAAAAAAAGTTACCGGAATTTCACAAATCGGAGACCAGATTTAGATTTCTGGTGAAATTTCGGGTTAAATGGTTCACCTTGGTAAGTTTCTAGGGTGGAAAAAGAAAGTTATAGGCTTGATCACCGAATCGTCGATAAGTTGGCTGTCCAGCTTCAAAGCGTCGGTTTTTTTAAAGATGATCTTTCAATTTAAAAAAAAAGTTACAGGAAGTTCGCTGAACGGAGACCAGATTTAGATTTCTGCTAAAATTTCGGGTTAAATGGGTCACTTTGGTAAGTTTCTAAAGCTAAAAAAAAGTTATTGGCTTGGTCACCGAATCGTCGGTAAAGTGGCTGTCCAGCGTCAAAGCGTCGGTTTTTTAAAGATGAACTTTCAATTTAAAAAAAATGTTACCGGAATTTCGCAAATCGGAGACCAGATTTAGATTTCTGCTAAAATTTCGGGTTAAATGGGTCACTTTGGTAAGTTTCTAAGGCTAAAAAAAAAAAGTGATTGGCTTGGTCACCGAATCGTCGGTAAAGTGGCTGTCCAGCGTCAAAGCGTCGTTTTTTTAAAAATGATCTTTCAATTTAAAAAAAAAAGTTACAGGAATTTCACAAAACGGAGACCAGATTTAGATTTCTGCTAAAATTTCGGGTTAAATGGGTCACTTTGGTAAGTTTCTAATTCTAAAAAAGTTAATGGCTTGGTCACCGAATCGTCGGTAAAGTGGCTGTCCAGCGTCAAAGCGTCGGTTTTTTTAAAAATGATCTTTCAATTTAAAAAAAAAGTTACAGAAATTTCGCAGAACGGAGACCAGATTTAGATTTCTGCTAAAATTTCGGGTTAAATGGGTCACTTTGGTAAGTTTCTAATTCTAAAAAAAAAAAAAGTTAATGGCTTGGTCACTGAATCGTCGGTAAAGTGGCTGTCCAGCGTCAAAGCGTCGGTTTTTTTAAAGATGATCTTTCAATTTAAAAAAAAAGTTACAGAAATTTCGCAGAACGGAGACCAGATTTAGATTTCTGCTAAAATTTCGGGTTAAATGGGTCACTTTGGTAAGTTTCTAAGGCTAAAAAAAAAGTGATTGGCTTGGTCACCGAATCGTCGGTAAAGTGGCTGTCCAGCGTCAAAGCGTCGGTTTTTTTAAAAATGATCTTTCAATTTAAAAAAAAGTTATAGGAATTTCGCAAAACGGAGACCAGATTTAGATTTCTGGTAAAATTTCGAGTTAAATGAGTCACTTTGGTAGGTTTCTAGGGTGGAAAAAGAAAGTTATAGGCTTGGTCACCGAATCGTCGATAAGTTGGCTGTCCAGCTTCAAAGCGTCGGTTTTTTTAAAAATGATCTTTCAATTTAAAAAAAAGTTACAGAAATTTCGCAGAACGGAGACCAGATTTAGATTTCTGCTAAAATTTCGGTTTAAATGGGTCACTTTGGTAAGTTTCTAAGGCTAAAAAAAAAAAAAAAAAAAGTGATTGGCTTGGTCACCGAATCGTCGGTAAAGTCGCTGTCCAGCGTCAAAGCGTCGGTTTTTTTAAAGATGAACTTTCAATTTAAAAAAAATGTTACAGGAATTTCGCAAAACGGAGACCAGATTTAGATTTCTGCCAAAATTTCGGGTTAAATGGGTCACTTTGGTAAGTTTCTAATTCTAAAAAAAAAAGTTAATGGCTTGGTCACTGAATCGTCGGTAAAGTGGCTGTCCAGCGTCAAAGCGTCGGTTTTTTTAAAAATGATCTTTCAATTTAAAAAAAAAGTTACAGGAATTTCGCAAATCGGAGACCAGATTTAGATTTCTGCTAAAATTTCGGGTTAAATGGGTCACTTTGGTAAGTTTCTAAGGCTAAAAAAAAGTTATTGGCTTGGTCACCGAATCGTCGGTAAAGTCTCTGTCCAGCGTCAAAGCGTCGGTTTTTTAAAGATGAACTTTCAATTTAAAAAAAAAAAAAAATGTTACAGGAATTTCGCAAAACGGAGACCAGATTTAGATTTCTGGTAAAATTTCGAGTTAAATGGGTCACTTTGGTAAGTTTCTAGGGTGGAAAAAAAAAGTTATTGGCTTGGTCACCCAATCGTCGATAAGTTGGCTCAGCTTCAAAGCGTAGGGTTTTTTAAACATGATCTTTCAATTTAAAAAAAAAAGTTACCGGAATTTCACAAATCGGAGACCAGATTTAGATTTCTGGTGAAATTTCGGGTTAAATGGTTCACCTTGGTAAGTTTCTAGGGTGGAAAAAGAAAGTTATAGGCTTGATCACCGAATCGTCGATAAGTTGGCTGTCCAGCTTCAAAGCGTCAGTTTTTTTAAAGATGATCTTTCAATTGAAAAAAAAAAGTTACAGGAAGTTCGCTGAACGGAGACCAGATTTAGATTTCTGCTAAAATTTCGGGTTAAATGGGTCACTTTGGTAAGTTTCTAAAGCTAAAAAAAAAAAGTTATTGGCTTGGTCACTGAATCGTCGGTAAAGTGGCTGTCCAGCGTCAAAGCGTCGGTTTTTTTAAAGATGAACTTTCAATTTAAAAAAAAATGTTACCGGAATTTCGCAAATCGGAGACCAGATTTAGATTTCTGCTAAAATTTCGGGTTAAATGGGTCACTTTGGTAAGTTTCTAAGGCTAAAAAAAGTGATTGGCTTGGTCACCGAATCGTCGGTAAAGTGGCTGTCCAGCGTCAAAGCGTCGGTTTTTTAAAAATGATCTTTCAATTTAAAAAAAAAGTTACAGGAATTTCACAAAACGGAGACCAGATTTATATTTCTGCTAAAATTTCGGGTTAAATGGGTCACTTTGGTATTTTTTTAATTCTAAAAAAAAAGTTAATGGCTTGGTCACTGAATCGTCGGTAAAGTGGCTGTCCAGCGTCAAAGCGTCGGGTTTTTTAAAAATGATCTTTCAATTTAAAAAAAGTTACAGAAATTTCGCAGAACGGAGACCAGATTTAGATTTCTGCTAAAATTTCGGGTTAAATGGGTCACTTTGGTAAGTTTCTAATTCTAAAAAAAAAAAAAGTTAATGGCTTGGTCACTGAATCGTCGGTAAAGTGGCTGTCCAGCGTCAAAGCGTCGGTTTTTCTAAAGATGATCTTTCAATTTAAAAAAAGTTACAGAAATTTCGCAGAACGGAGACCAGATTTAGATTTCTGCTAAAATTCTGGGTTAAATGGGTCACTTTGGTAAGTTTCTAAGGCTAAAAAAAAGTGATTGGCTTGGTCACCGAATCGTCGGTAAAGTGGCTGTCCAGCGTCAAAGCGTCGGTTTTTTTAAAAATGATCTTTCAATTTAAAAAAAGAATTATAGGAATTTCGCAAAACGGAGACCAGATTTAGATTTCTGGTAAAATTTCGAGTTAAATGGGTCACTTTGGTAAGTTTCTAGGGTGGAAAAAGAAAGTTATAGGCTTGGTCACCGAATCGTCGATAAGTTGGCTGTCCAGCTTCAAAGCGTCGGTTTTTTAAAAAATGATCTTTCAATTTAAAAAAGTTACAGAAATTTCGCAGAACGGAGACCAGATTTAGATTTCTGCTAAAATTTCGGTTTAAATGGGTCAATTTGGTAAGTTTCTAAGGCTGGAAAAAAAAGTGATTGGCTTGGTCACCGAATCGTCGGTAAAGTCGCGTCAAAGCGTCGGTTTTTTAAAAATGATCTTTAAATTTAAAAAGTTAGCGAATTTCGCAAAACGGAGACCAGATTTAGATTTTTGCTAAAAGTTAAATGAAGTTTCTAATTTAAAAAAAATGTTATAGGCTTGGTCACCGAATCGTCTATAAGTTGGCTGTCCAGCTTCAAAGCGTCGGTTTTTTTAAAGATTTTCTTTCAATTTAAAAAAAATTTACAGGAATTTCACAAAACGGAGACCAGATTTAGATTTCTGCTAAAATTTCGGGTTAAATGGTCACTTTGGTAAGTTTCTAAGGCTAAAAAAAAGTTATTGGCTTGGTCACCGAATCGTCGGTAAAGTGGCTGTCCAGCGTCAAAGCGTCGGTTTTTTTAAAGATGAACTTTCAATTTAAAAAAATGTTACAGGAATTTCGCAAAACGGAGACCAGATTTAGATTTCTGGTAAAATTTCGAGTTAAATGGGTCACTTTGGTAAGTTTCTAGGGTGGAAAAAAAAAAAGTTATTGGCTTGGTCACCCAATCGTCGATAAGTTGGCTCAGCTTCAAAGCGTAGGGTTTTTAAACATGATCTTTTCAATTTAAAAAAAAGTTACCGGAATTTCACAAATCGGAGACCAGATTTAGATTTCTGGTGAAATTTCGGGTTAAATGGTTCACCTTGGTAAGTTTCTAGGGTGGAAAAAGAAAGTTATAGGCTTGATCACCGAATCGTCGATAAGTTGGCTGTCCAGCTTCAAAGCGTCGGTTTTTTAAAGATGATCTTTCAATTTAAAAAAGTTACAGGAAGTTCGCTGAACGGAG
>BMAU01009246.1:0-58252 GCA_019973935.1 Trichonephila clavipes
TACCAAAGTGACTCATTTAACCCGAAATTTTAGCAGAAATCTAAATCTGGTCTCCGTTCTGCGGAATTCCTGTAACTTTTTTAAATTGAAAGATCATCTTTAAAACCCGACGCTTTGAAGCTGAGCCACTTTACCGACGATTGGGTGACCAAGCCAATAACTTTTTTTTTAGCCTTAGAAACTTACCAAAAAGTGACCCATTTAACTCGGAAATTTTACCAGAAATCTAAATCTGGTCTCCGTTCTGTGAAATTCCTATAACTTTTTTAAATTGAAAGATCATTTTTAAAAAAACCGACGCTTTGACGCTGGACAGCCACTTTACCGACGATTCGGTGACCAAGCCAATACTTTTTTAACCTTAAGAAACTTACCAAAGTGACCCATTTTAACCCGAAATTTTAGCAGAAATCTAAATCTGGTCTCCGTTCTGCGAAATTTCTTTTAACTTTTTTTTAAATTGAAAGATCATCTTTAAAAAACCGACGCTTTGAAGCTGGACAGCCAACTTATCGACGATTCGGTGACCAAGCCTATAACTTTTTTTTAGAATTAGAAACTTACCAAAGTGACCCATTTAACCCGAAATTTTAGCAGAAATCTAAATCTGGTCTCCGTTCTGCGAAATTCTGTAACTTTTTTTTAAATTGAAAGATCATCTTTAAAAAACTCGACGCTTTGAAGCTGACAGCCAACTTATCGACGATTGGGTGACCAAGCCAATAACTTTTTTTTAGCCTTAGAAACTTACCAAAGTGACCCATTTAACCCGAAATTTTAGCAGAAAATCTAAATCTGGTCTCCGATTTAAGAAATTCCGGTAACTTTTTTTTTTTTAAATTGAAAGATCATCTTTAAAAAAACCGACGCTTTGACGCTGGACAGCCACTTTACCGACGATTCGGTGACCAAGCCAATCACTTTTTTTTTAACCTTAAGAAACTTACCAAAGTGACCCATTTAACCCGAAATTTTAGCAGAAATCTAAATCTGGTCTCCGTTTTGTGAAATTCGGTAACTTTTTTAAATTGAAAGATCATTTTAAAAAAACCGACGCTTTGACGCTGACAGCCACTTTATCGACGATTCGGTGACCAAGCCAATCACTTTTTTTTCCACCTTAGAAACTTACCAAAGTGACCCATTTAACTCGAAATTTTACCAGAAATCTAAATCTGGTCTCCGTTTTGCGAAATTCCTGTAAATTTTTTTAAATTGAAAGATCATGTTTAAAAAACCCGACGCTTTGAAGCTGGAGCCAACTTATCGACGATTGGGTGACCAAGCCAATAACTTTTTTTTCCACCCTAGAAACTTACCAAAGTGACCCATTTAACTCGAAATTTTACCAGAAATCTAAATCTGGTCTCCGTTTTGCGAAATTCCTGTAACATTTTTTTTTTTTAAATTGAAAGTTCATCTTTAAAAAAACCGACGCTTTGACGCTGGACAGCCACTTTACCGACGATTCGGTGACCAAGCCAATAACTTTTTTTTACCTTAGAAACTTACCAAAGTGACCCATTTAACCCGAAATTTTAGCAGAAATCTAAATCTGGTCTCCGTTTTGCGAAATTCCTGTAACTTTTTTAAATTGAAAGATCATTTTTAAAAAACCGACGCTTTGACGCTGGACAGCCACTTTACCGACGATTCGGTGACCAAGCCATTAACTTTTTTTTTAGAATTAGAAACTTACCAAAGTGTTCCATTTAACCCGAAATTTTAGCAGAAATCTAAATCTGGTCTCCGTTTTGTGAAATTCCTGTATTATTTTTTAAATTGAAAGAAAATCTTTAAAAAAACCGACGCTTTGAAGCTGGACAGCCAACTTATCGACGATTCGGTGACCAAGCCTATAACTTTCTTTTTCCACCCTAGAAACTTACCAATGTGACCCATTTAACTCGAAATTGTACAGGAAATCTAAATCTGGTCTCCGTTTTGCGAAATTCCTGTAACATTTTTTTTTTAAATTGAAAGTTCATCTTTAAAAAAACCGACGCTTTGAAGCTGGACAGCCAACTTATAGACGATTCGGTGACCAAGCCTATAACTTTCTTTTTCCACCCTAGAAACTTACCAAAGTGACTCATTTAAATCGAAATTTTAGCAGAAATCTAAATCTGGTCTCCGTTTTGCGAAATTCTTATAATTTTTTTTTAAATTGAAAGATCATTTTTAAAAAACCGAAGCTTTGACGCTGGACAGCCACTTTACCGACGATTCGGTGACCAAGCCAATCACTTTTTTTTTTAGCCTTAGAAACTTACCAAAGTGACCCATTTAACCCGAAATTTTAGCAGAAATCTAAATCTGGTCTCCGTTCTGCGAAAGTTCTGTAACTTTTTTTTTTTTTTTTAAATTGAAAGATCATCTTTAAAAAACCGACGCTTTGAAGCTGGACAGCCAACTTATCGACGATTCGGTGACCAAGCCTATAACTTTCTTTTTCCACCCTAGAAACTTACCAAAGTGACTCATTTAACTCGAAATTTTACCAGAAATCTAAATCTGGTCTCCGTTTTGCGAAATTCTTATAACTTTTTTAAATTGAAAGATCATTTTTAAAAAAACCGACGCTTTGACGCTGGACAGCCACTTTACCGACGATTCGGTGACCAAGCCAATCACTTTTTTACCCTTAGAAACTTACCAAAGTAACCCATTTAACCCGAAATTTTAGCAGAAATCTAAATCTGGTCTCGGTTTGCGAAATTTCTGTAACTTTTTTTAAATTGAAAGATCATCTTTAGAAAAACCGACGCTTTGAAGCTGGACAGCCAACTTATCGACGATTCGGTGACCAAGCCTATAACTTTTTTTTTCCACCCTAGAAACTTACCAAAGTGACTCATTTAACTCAAAATTTTACCAGAAATCTAAATCTGGTCTCCGATTTAAGAAATTACGGTAACTTTTTTTTAATTGAAAGATCATTTTTAAAAAACCGACGCTTTGACGCTAAACAGCCACTTTACCGACGATTCGGTGACCAAGCCAATAACTTTTTTAGCCTTAGAAACTTACCAAAGTGACCCATTTAACCCGAAATTTAAGCAGAAATCTAAATCTGGTCTCCGTTCTGCGAAATTCCTATAACTTTTTTTTTAAATTGAAAGACCATTTTAAAAAAACCGACGCTTTGACGCTGGACAGCCACTTTACCGACGATTCGGTGACCAAGCCAATAACTTTTTTTTAGCCTTAGAAACTTACCAAAGTGACCCATTTAACCCGAAATTTTAGCAGAAATCGAAACCTGGTCTCCGTTCTGCGAAATTCCTGTAACTTTTTTAAATTGAAAGATCATCTTTAAAAAAACCGACGCTTTGAAGCTGGACAACCAACTTATCGACGATTCGGTGACCAAGCCTATAACTTTCTTTTTCCACCCTAGAAACTTACCAAAGTGACCCATTTAACCCGAAATTTTAGCAGAAATCTAAATCTGGTCTCCGTTCTGCGAAAATTCTGTAACTTTTTTAAATTGAAAGATCATCTTTAAAAAACTCGACGCTTTGAAGCTGAGCCAACTTATCGACGATTGGGTGACCAAGCCAATAACTTTTTTTTCCACCTTAGAAACTTACCAAAGTGACCCGTTTAACCCGAAATTTTACCAGAAATCTAAATCTGGTCTCCGTTTTAAGTAATTCCGGTAACTTTTTTTTTTAAATTGAAAGATCATCTTTAAAAAAACCGACGCTTTGACGCTGGACAGCCACTTTACCGACGATTCGGTGACCAAGCCAATCACTTTTTTTTTAACCTTAAGAAACTTACCAAAGTGACCCATTTAACCCGAAATTTTAGCAGAAATCTAAATCTGGTCTCCGTTTTGTGAAATTCCGGTAACTTTTTTTTTTAAATTGAAAGATCATCTTTAAAAAACCCGACGCTTTGAAGCTGAGCCAACTTATCGACGATTGGGTGACCAAGCCAATAACTTTTTTTTTTCCACCCTAGAAACTTACCAAAGTGACCCATTTAACTCGAAATTTTACCAGAAATCTAAATCTGGTCTCCGTTTTGTGAAATTCCTGTAACTGTTTTTTAAATTGAAAGATCATCTTTAAAAAAACCGACGCTTTGAAGCTGGACAGCCAACTTATCGACAATTCGGTGACCAAGCCTATAACTTTCTTTTTCCACCCTAGAAACTTACCAAAGTGACCCATTTAACCCGAAATTTTACCAGAAATCTAAATCTGGTCTCCGATTTAAGAAATTCCGGTAACTTTTTTTTAAATTGAAAGATCATCTTTAAAAAAACCGACGCTTAGACTCTGGACAGCCAATTTACCGACGATTCTGTGACCAAGCCAATCACTTTTTTTTTTAACCTTAAGAAACTTACCAAAGTGACCCATTTAACCGGAAATTTTAGCAGAAATCTAAATCTGGTCTCCGTTCTGCGAAATTTCTGTAACTTTTTTTTAAATTGAAAGATCATTTTTAAAAAAACCGACGCTTTGACGCTGGACAGCCACTTTACCGACGATTCGGTGACCAAGCCAATAACTTTTTTTTAGCCTTAGAAACTTACCAAAGTGACCCATTTAACCCGAAATTTTAGCAGAAATCGAAATCTGGTCTCCGTTCTGCGAAATTCCTGTAACTTTTTTTTAAATTGAAAGATCATCTTTAAAAAAACCGACGCTTTGAAGCTGGACAACCAACTTATCGACGATTCGGTGACCAAGCCTATAACTTTCTTTTTCCACCCTAGAAACTTACCAAAGTGACCCATTTAACCCGAAATTTTAGCAGAAATCTAAATCTGGTCTCCGATTTAAGAAATTCCGGTAACTTTTTTTTAAATTGAAAGATCATCTTTAAAAAAACCGACGCTTTGACGCTGGACAGCCACTTTACCGACGATTCGGTGACCAAGCCAATCACTTTTTTTTAACCTTAAGAAACTTACCAAAGTGACCCATTTAACCCGAAATTTTAGCAGAAATCTAAATCTGGTCTCCGTTTTGTGAAATTCCGGTAACTTTTTTAAATTGAAAGATCATCTTTAAAAAACCCGACGCTTTGAAGCTGAGCCAACTTATCGACGATTGGGTGACCAAGCCAATAACTTTTTTTTTTTTCCACCCTAGAAACTTACCAAAGTGACCCATTTAACTCGAAATTTTACCAGAAATCTAAATCTGGTCTCCGTTTTGCGAAATTCCTGTAACTCCGTTCTTTTTTTTTTAAATTGAAAGATCATCTTTAAAAAAACCGACGCTTTGAAGCTGGACAGCCAACTTATCGACAATTCGGTGACCAAGCCTATAACTTTCTTTTTCCACCCTAGAAACTTACCAAATTGACCCATTTAACCCGAAATTTTACCAGAAATCTAAATCTGGTCTCCGATTTAAGAAATTGCGGTAATTTTTTTTTTTAAATTGAAAGATCATCTTTAAAAAAACCGACGCTTAGACGCTGGACAGCCACTTTACCGACGATTCGGTGACCAAGCCAATCACTTTTTTTTAACCTTAAGAAACTTACCAAAGTGACCCATTTAACCCGAAATTTTAGCAGAAATCTAAATCTGGTCTCCGTTCTGCGAAATTTCTGTAACTTTTTAAATTGAAAGATCATTTTTAAAAAAACCGACGCTTTGACGCTGGACAGCCACTTTACCGACGATTCAGTGACCAAGCCATTAACTTTTTTTTTTTTTTAGAATTAGAAACTTACCAAAGTGACCCATTTAACCCGAAATTTTAGCAGAAATCTAAATCTGGTCTCCGTTTTGTGAAATTCCTGTAACTTTTTTTTAAATTGAAAGATCATTTTTAAAAAAACCGACGCTTTGACGCTGGACAGCCACTTTACCGACGATTCGGTGACCAAGCCAATCACTTTTTTTTTTTAGCCTTAAAAACTTACCAAAGTGACCCATTTAACCCGAAATTTTAGCAGAAATCTAAATCTGGTCTCCGATTTGCGAAATTCCGGTAATTTTTTTTTTTTAAATTGAAAGATCATCTTTAAAAAACCCGACGCTTTGAAGCTGAGCCAACTTATCGACGATTGGGTGACCAAGCAAATAACTTTTTTTTTTTCCACCCTAGAAACTTACCAAAGTGACCCATTTAACTCGAAATTTTACCAGAAATCTAAATCTAATCTCCGTTTTGCGAAATTCCTGTAACATTTTTTTAAAATTGAAAGTTCATCTTTAAAAAAACCGACGCTTTGACGCTGGACAGCCACTTTACCGACGATTCGGTGACCAAGCCAATAACTTTTTTTTAGCTTTAGAAACTTACCAAAGTGACCCATTTAACCCGAAATTTTAGCAGAAATCTAAATCTGGTCTCCGTTCAGCGAACTTCCTGTAACTTTTTTTTTTTTAAATTGAAAGATCATCTTTAAAAAAACCGATGCTTTGACGCTGGACAGCCACTTTACCGACGATTCGGTGACCAAGCCATTAACTTTTTTTTAGAATTAGAAACTTACCAAAGTGACCCATTTAACCCGAAATTTTAGCAGAAATCTAAATCTGGTCTCCGTTTTGCGAAATTCCTGTAACATTTTTTTTTAAATTGAAAGTTCATCTTTAAAAAAACCGACGCTTTGACGCTGGACAGCAACTTTACCGACGATTCGGTGACCAAGAAAATAACTTTTTTTTTAGCCTTAGAAACTTACCAAAGTGACCCATTTAACCCGAAATTTTAGCAAAATCTAAATCTGGTCTCCGATTTGCGAAATTCCTGTAACTTTTTTTTTTTAAATTGAAAGATCATTTTTAAAAAAACCGACGCTTTGACGCTGGACAGCCACTTTACCGACGATTCAGTGACCAAGCCATTAATTTTTTTTTTTTTTTAGAATTAGAAACTTACCAAAGTGACCCATTTAACCCGAAATTTTAGCAGAAATCTAAATCTGGTCTCCGTTTTGTGAAATTCCTGTAATTTTTTTTTTAAATTGAAAGAAAATCTTTAAAAAAACCGACGCTTTGAAGCTGGACAGCCAACTTATCGACGATTCGGTGACCAAGCCTATAACTTTCTTTTTTCCACCCTAGAAACTTACCAATGTGACCCATTTAACTCGAAATTTTACCAGAAATCTAAATCTGGTCTCCGTTATGCGAAATTCCTGTAACTTTTTTTTTTAAATTGAAAGTTCATCTTTAAAAAACCGACGCTTTGACGCTGGACAGCCACTTTACCGACGATTCGGTGACCAAGCCAATCACTTTTTTAGCCATAGAAACTTACCAAAGTGACCCATTTAACCCGTAATTTTAGCAGAAATCTAAATCTGGTCTCCGTTCTGCAAAATTTCTGTAACTTTTTTTTTTTAAATTGAAAGATCATCTTTAAAAAAACCGACGCTTTGAAGCTGGACAGCCAACTTATCGACGATTCGGTGACCAAGCCTATAACTTTCTTTTTCCACCCTAGAAACTTACCAAAGTGACACATTTAACTCGAAATTTTACCAGAAATCTAAATCTGGTCTCCGTTTTGCGAAACTCCTATAACTTTTTTAAATTGAAAGATCATTTTTAAAAAAACCGACGCTTTGACGCTGGACAGCCACTTTACCGACGATTCGGTGACCAAGCCAATCACTTTTTTTTTACCCTTAGAAACTTACCAAAGTGACCCATTTAACCCGAAATTTTACCAGAAATCTAAATCTGGTCTCCGATTTAAGAAATTCCGGTAACTTTTTTTTAAATTGAAAGATCATCTTTAAAAAAACCGACGCTTTTAGACGCTGGACAGCCACTTTACCGACGATTCGGTGACCAAGCCAATCACTTTTTTTTTAACCTTAAGAAACTTACCAAAGTGACCCATTTAACCCGAAATTTTAGCAGAAATCTAAATCTGGTCTCCGTTCTGCGAAATTTCTGTAACTTTTTTTTAAATTGAAAGATCATTTTTAAAAAAACCGACGCTTTGACGCTGGACAGCCACTTTACCGACGATTCAGTGACCAAGCCATTAACTTTTTTTTTTAGAATTAGAAACTTACCAAAGTGACCCATTTAACCCGAAATTTTAGCAGAAATCTAAATCTGGTCTCCGTTTTGTGAAATTCCTGTAACTTTTTTTAAATTGAAAGATCATTTTTAAAAAAACCGACGCTTTGACGCTGGACAGCCACTTTACCGACGATTCGGTGACCAAGCCAATCACTTTTTTTTTAGCCTTAGAAACTTACCAAAGTGACCCATTTAACCCGAAATTTTAGCAGAAATCTAAATCTGGTCTCCGATTTGCGAAATTCCGGTAACTTTTTTTTAAATTGAAAGATCATCTTTAAAAAACCCGACGCTTTGAAGCTGAGCCAACTTATCGACGATTGGGTGACCAAGCTAATAACTTTTTTTTTTTCCACCCTAGAAACTTACCAAAGTGACCCATTTAACTCGAAATTTTACCAGAAATCTAAATCTGGTCTCCGTTTTGCGAAATTCCTGTAACATTTTTTTAAAATTGAAAGTTCATCTTTAAAAAAACCGACGCTTTGACGCTGGACAGCCACTTTACCGACGATTCGGTGACCAAGCCAATAACTTTTTTAGCTTTAGAAACTTACCAAAGTGACCCATTTAATCCGAAATTTTAGCAGAAATCTAAATCTGGTCTCCGTTCAGCGAACTTCCTGTAACTTTTTTTTTTTTAAATTGAAAGATCATCTTTAAAAAAACCGATGCTTTGACGCTGGACAGCCACTTTACCGACGATTCGGTGACCAAGCCATTAACTTTTTTTTTTAGAATTAGAAACTTACCAAAGTGACCCATTTAACCCGAAATTTTAGCAGAAATCTAAATCTGGTCTCCGTTTTGCGAAATTCCTGTAACATTTTTTTTTTTAATTTCAAATTCCCTTTTTAAAAAAACCGAGGCTTTGACGCTGGACAGCAACTTTACCGACGATTCGGTGACCAAGAAAATAACTTTTTTTTTAGCCTTAGAAACTTACCAAAGTGACCCATTTAACCCGAAATTTTAGCAAAATCTAAATCTGGTCTCCGATTTGCGAAATTCCTGTAACTTTTTTTTTTTTTTAAATTGAAAGATCATTTTTAAAAAAACCGACGCTTTGACGCTGGACAGCCACTTTACCGACGATTCGGTGACCAAGCCATTAACTTTTTTTTTAGAATTAGAAACTTACCAAAGTGACCCATTTAACCCGAAATTTTAGCAGAAATCTAAATCTGGTCTCCGTTTTGTGAAATTCCTGTAAATTTTTTTTTTAAATTGAAAGAAAATCTTTAAAAAAACCGACGCTTTGAAGCTGGACAGCCAACTTATCGACGATTCGGTGACCAAGCCTATAACTTTCTTTTTCCACCCTAGAAACTTACCAATGTGACCCATTTAACTCGAAATTTTAACAGAAATCTAAATCTGGTCTCCGTTTTGCGAAATTCCTGTAACTTTTTTTTTAAATTGAAAGATCATCTTTAAAAAAACCGACGCTTTGACGCTGGACAGCCACTTTACCGACGATTCGGTGATCAAGCCAATCACTTTTTTTTTTAGCCAATAGAAACTTACCAATGTGACCCATTTAACCCGAAATTTTAGCAGAAATCTAAATCTGGTCTCCGTTCTGCGAAATTTCTGTAACTTTTTTTAAATTGAAAGATCATCTTTAAAAAAACCGACGCTTTGAAGCTGGACAGCCAACTTATCGACGATTCGGTGACCAAGCCTATAACTTTCTTTTTCCACCCTAGAAACTTACCAAAGTGACTCATTTAACTCGAAATTTTACCAGAAATCTAAATCTGGTCTCCGTTTTGCGAAACTCCTATAACTTTTTTTTAAATTGAAAGATCATTTTTAAAAAAACCGACGCTTTGACGCTGGACAGCCACTTTACCGACGATTCGGTGACCAAGCCAATCACTTTTTTACCCCTAGAAACTTACCAAAGTGACCCATTTAACCCGAAATTTTACCAGAAATCTAAATCTGGTCTCCGATTTAAGAAATTCCGGTAACTTTTTTTTTAAATTGAAAGATCATCTTTAAAAAAACCGACGCTTAGACGCTGGACAGCCACTTTACCGACGATTCGGTGACCAAGCCAATCACTTTTTTTTTAGCCTTAGAAACTTACCAAAGTGACCCATTTAACCCGAAATTTTAGCAGAAATCTAAATCTGGTCTAAACTCTGCGAAATTTCTCTAACTTTTTTTTTAAATTGAAAGATCATTTTTAAAAAAACCGACGCTTTGACGCTGGACAGCCACTTTACCGACGATTCGGTGACCAAGCCAATAACTTTTTTTAGAATTAGAAACTTACCAAAGTGACCCATTTAACCCGAAATTTTAGCAGAAATCTAAATCTGGTCTTCGTTTTGCGAAATTCCTGTAACTTTTTTTTTTAAATTGAAAGATCAGTTTTAAAAAAACCGACGCTTTGACGCTGGACAGCCACTTTACCGACGATTCGGTGACCAAGCCAATCACTTTTTTTTTAGCCTTAGAAACTTACCAAAGTGACCCATTTAACCCGAAATTTTACCAGAAATCTAAATCTGGTCTCCGATTTGCGAAATTCCGGTAACTTTTTTAAATTGAAAGATCATCTTTAAAAAACCCGACGCTTTGAAGCTGAGCCAACTTATCGACGATTGGGTGACCAAGCAAATAACATTCTTTTTTTTTTTCCCCCCTAGAAACTTACCAAAGTGACCCATTTAACTCGAAATTTTACCAGAAATCTAAATCTGGTCTCCGTTTTGCGAAATTCCTGTAACATTTTTTTTTAAATTGAAAGATCATCTTTAAAAAAACCGACGCTTTGACGCTGGACAGCCACTTTACCGACGATTCGGTGACCAAGCCAATAACTTTTTTTTTAGCTTTAGAAACTTACCAAAGTGACCCATTTAATCCGAAATTTTAGCAGAATTCTAAATCTGGTCTCCGTTCAGCGAACTTCCTGTAACTTTTTTTTAAATTGAAAGATCATCTTTAAAAAAACCGATGCTTTGACGCTGGACAGCCACATTACCGACGATTCGGTGACCAAGCCATTAACTTTTTTTTTTTTAGAATTAGAAACTTACCAAAGTGACCCATTTAACCCGAAATTTTAGCAGAAATCTAAATCTGGTCTCCGTTTTGCGAAATTCCTGTAACATTTTTTTTTTTTAAATTGAAAGTTCATCTTTAAAAAAACCGACGCTTTGACGCTGGACAGCCACTTTACCGACGATTCGGTGACCAAGAAAATAACTTTTTTTTTAGCCTTAGAAACTTACCAAAGTGACCCATTTAACCCGAAATTTTAGCAAAAATCTAAATCTGGTCTCCGATTTGCGAAATTCCTGTAACTTTTTTTTAAATTGAAAGATCATTTTTAAAAAAACCGACGCTTTGACGCTGGACAGCCACTTTACCGACGATTCAGTGACCAAGCCATTAACTTTTTTTTTAGAATTAGAAACTTACCAAAGTGACCCATTTAACCCGAAATTTTAGCAGAAATCTAAATCTGGTCTCCGTTTTGTGAAATTCCTGTAAATTTTTTTTTTAAATTGAAAGAAAATCTTTAAAAAAACCGACGCTTTGAAGCTGGACAGCCAACTTATCGACGATTCGGTGACCAAGCCTATAACTTTCTTTTTCCACCCTAGAAACTTACCAATGTGACCCATTTAACTCGAAATTGTACCAGAAATCTAAATCTGGTCTCCGTTTTGCGAAATTCCTGTAACATTTTTTTTAAATTGAAAGTTCATCTTTAAAAAACCGACGCTTTGACGCTGGACAGCCACTTTACCGACGATTCGGTGACCAAGCCAATCACTTTTTTAGCCATAGAAACTTACCAAAGTGACCCATTTAACCCGAAATTTTAGCAGAAATCTAAATCTGGTCTCCGTTCTGCGAAATTTCTGTAACTTTTTAAATTGAAAGATCATCTTTAAAAAAACCGACGCTTTGAAGCTGGACAGCCAACTTATCGACGATTCGGTGACCAAGCCTATAACTTTCTTTTTCCACCCTAGAAACTTACCAAAGTGACTCATTTAACTCGAAATTTTACCAGAAATCTAAATCTGGTCTCCGTTTTGCGAAACTCCTATAACTTTTTTAAATTGAAAGATCATTTTTAAAAAAACCGACGCTTTGACGCTGGACAGCCACTTTACCGACGATTCGGTGACCAAGCCAATTTTTTTTTTTACCCTTAGAAACTTACCAAAGTAACCCATTTAACCCGAAATTTTAGCAGAAATCTAAATCTGGTCTCCGTTCTGCGAAATTTCTCTAACTTTTTTTAAATTGAAAGATCATCTTTAGAAAAACCGACGCTTTGAAGCTGGACAGCCAACTTATCGACGATTCGGTGACCAAGCCTATAACTTTCTTTTTCCACCCTAGAAACTTACCAAAGTGACTCATTTAACTCAAAATTTTACCAGAAATCTAAATCTGGTCTCCGTTTTGCGAAATTCCTATAACTTTTTTTTTTAAATTGAAAGATCATTTTTAAAAACCGACGCTTTGACGCTGGACAGCCACTTTACCGACGATTCGGTGACCAAGCCAATAACTTTTTTTTTTAGCCTTAGAAACTTACCAAAGTGACCCATTTAACCCGAAATTTTACCAGAAATCTAAATCTGGTCTCCGTTCTGCGAAATTCCTATAACTTTTTTAAATTGAAAGATCATTTTTAAAAAAACCGACGCTTTGACGCTGGACCGCCACTTTACCGACGATTCGGTGACCAAGCCAATCACTTTTTTAACCTTAAGAAACTTACCAAAGTGACCCATTTAACCGGAAATTTTAGCAGAAATCTAAATCTGGTCTCCGTTTTGCGAAACTCCTATAACTTTTTTTTAAATTGAAAGATCATTTTTAAAAAAACCGACGCTTTGACGCTGGACAGCCACTTTACCGACGATTCGGTGACCAAGCCAATCACTTTTTTACCCTTAGAAACTTACCAAAGTAACCCATTTAACCCGAAATTTTACCAGAAATCTAAATCTGGTCTCCGATTTAAGAAATTCCGGTAACTTTTTTTTTAAATTGAAAGATTATCTTTAAAAAAACCGACGCTTAGACGCTGGACAGCCACTTTACCGACGATTCGGTGACCAAGCCAATCACTTTTTTTTAACCTTAAGAAACTTACCAAAGTGACCCATTTAACCCGAAATTTTAGCAGAAATCTAAATCTGGTCTCCGTTCTGCGAAATTTCTGTAACTTTTTTTTTAAATTGAAAGATCATTTTTAAAAAAACCGACGCTTTGACGCTGGACAGCCACTTTACCGACGATTCAGTGACCAAGCCATTAACTTTTTTTTAGAATTAGAAACTTACCAAAGTGACCCATTTAACCCGAAATTTTAGCAGAAATCTAAATCTGGTCTCCGTTTTGTGAAATTCCTGTAACTTTTTTTTTAAATTGAAAGATCAGTTTTAAAAAAACCGACGCTTTGACGCTGGACAGCCACTTTACCGACGATTCGGTGACCAAGCCAATCACTTTTTTAGCCTTAGAAACTTACCAAAGTGACCCATTTAACCCGAAATTTTAGCAGAAATCTAAATCTGGTCTCCGTTTTGTGAAATTCCTGTAATTTTTTTAAATTGAAAGAAAATCTTTAAAAAAAACCGACGCTTTGAAGCTGGACAGCCAACTTATCGACGATTCGGTGACCAAGCCTATAACTTTTTTTTCCACCCTAGAAACTTACCAATGTGACCCATTTAACTCGAAATTGTACAGAAATCTAAATCTGGTCTCCGTTTTGCGAAATTCCTGTAACATTTTTTTTAAATTGAAAGTTCATCTTTAAAAAAACCGACGCTTTGAAGCTGGACAGCCAACTTATAGACGATTCGGTGACCAAGCCTATAACTTTCTTTTTCCACACTAGAAACTTACCAAAGTGATTCATTTAAATCGAAATTTTAGCAGAAATCTAAATCTGGTCTCCGTTTTGCGAAATTCTTATAACTTTTTTAAATTGAAAGATCATTTTTAAAAAAACCGAAGCTTTGACGCTGGACAGCCACTTTACCGACGATTCGGTGACCAAGCCAATCACTTTTTTTTTAGCCTTAGAAACTTACCAAAGTGACCCATTTAACCCGAAATTTTAGCAGAAATCTAAATCTGGTCTCCGTTCTGCGAAAGTTCTGTAACTTTTTTTAAATTGAGAGATCATCTTTAAAAAAACCGACGCTTTGAAGCTGGACAGCCAACTTATCGACGATTCGGTGACCAAGCCAATAACTTTTTTTTTCCCACCCTAGAAACTTACCAAAGTGACTCATTTAACTCGAAATTTTACCAGAAATCTAAATCTGGTCTCCGTTTTGCGAAATTCCTATAACTTTTTTTTAAATTGAAAGATCATTTTTAAAAAAACCGACGCTTTGACGCTGGACAGCCACTTTACCGACGATTCGGTGACCAAGCCAATCACTTTTTTACCCTTAGAAACTTACCAAAGTGACCCATTTAACCCGAAATTTTAGCAGAAATCTAAATCTGGTCTCGTTCTGCGAAATTTCTGTAACTTTTTTTAAATTGAAAGATCATCTTTAAAAAACCGACGCTTTGAAGCTGGACAGCCAACTTATCGACGATTCGGTGACCAAGCCTATAACTTTCTTTTTCCACCCTAGAAACTTACCAAAGTGACTCATTTAACTCAAAATTTTACCAGAAATCTAAATCTGGTCTCCGTTTTGCGAAATTCCTATAACTTTTTTAAATTGAAAGATCATTTTAAAAAAACCGACGCTTTGACGCTGGACAGCCACTTTACCGACGATTCGGTGACCAAGCCAATCACTTTTTTAACCTTAAGAAACTTACCAAAGTGACCCATTTAACCGGAAATTTTAGCAGAAATCTAAATCTGGTCTCCGTTCTGCGAAATTTCTGTAACTTTTTTTTTTAAATTGAAAGATCATTTTTAAAAAAACCGACGCTTTGACGCTGGACAGCCACTTTACCGACGATTCAGTGACCAAGCCATTAACTTTTTTTTTAGAATTAGAAACTTACCAAAGTGACCCATTTAACCCGAAATTTTAGCAGAAATCTAAATCTGGTCTCCGTTTGCGAAATTTCTGTAACTTTTTTTTAAATTGAAAGATCATTTTAAAAAAACCGACGCTTTGACGCTGGACAGCCACTTTACCGACGATTCGGTGACCAAGCCAATCACTTTTTTAGCCTTAGAAACTTACCAAAGTGACCCATTTAACCCGAAATTTTAGCAGAAATCTAAATCTGGTCTCCGATTTGCGAAATTCCGGTAACTTTTTTTAAATTGAAAGATCATCTTTAAAAACCCGACGCTTTGAAGCTGAGCCAACTTATCGACGATTGGGTGACCAAGCCAATAACTTTTTTTTCCACCCTAGAAACTTACCAAAGTGACCCATTTAACTCGAAATTTTACCAGAAATCTAAATCTGGTCTCCGTTTTGCGAAATTCCTATAACATTTTTTTTTTTAAATTGAAAGATCATCTTTAAAAAAACGACGCTTTTTTTACCGACGATTTGACCAAAGAAACTTCAGTGACCCATTTAACCCGAAATTTTAAAAATCTAAATCTGGTCTCCGTTTTGAAACGCATTTTTTTTTTTTAAATTGAAAGATCATTTTTAAAAAAACCGACGCTTTGACGCTGGACAGCCACTTTACCGACGATTCGGTGACCAAGCCAATAACTTTTTTTTTTTTAGCCTTAGAAACTTACCAAAGTGACCCATTTAACCCGAAATTTTAGCAGAAATCTAAATCTGGTCTCCGTTTTGCGAAATTCCTGTAATTTTTTTTTTTTTTAAATTGAAAGATCATTTTTAAAAAAACCGACGCTTTGACGCTGGACAGCCACTTTACCGACGATCAGTGACCAAGCCGGTGACCAAGCCAATAACTTTTTTAACCTTAGAAACTTACCAAAGTGACCCATTTAACCCGAAATTTTAGCAGAAATCTAAATCTGGTCTCCGATTTGCGAAATTCCGGTAACTTTTTTTTTTAAATTGAAAGATAATTTTTAAAAAAACCGACGCTTTGACGCTGGACAGCCACTTTACCGACGATTCGGTGACCAAGCCAATCACTTTTTTACCCTTAGAAACTTACCAAAGTAACCCATTTAACCCGAAATTTTACCAGAAATCTAAATCTGGTCTCCGATTTAAGAAATTCCGGTAACTTTTTTAAATTGAAAGATCATCTTTAAAAAAACCGACGCTTAGACGCTGGACAGCCACTTTACCGACGATTCGGTGACCAAGCCAATCACTTTTTTTTAACCTTAAGAAACTTACCAAAGTGACCCATTTAACCCGAAATTTTAGCAGAAATCTAAATCTGGTCTCCGTTCTGCGAAATTTCTGTAACTTTTTTTTTAAATTGAAAGATCATTTTTAAAAAAACCGACGCTTTGACGCTGGACAGCCACTTTACCGACGATTCAGTGACCAAGCCATTAACTTTTTTTAGAATTAGAAACTTACCAAAGTGACCCATTTAACCCGAAATTTTAGCAGAAATCTAAATCTGGTCTCCGTTTTGTGAAATTCCTGTAACTTTTTTTTTTTTAAATTGAAAGATCATTTTTAAAAAAACCGACGCTTTGACGCTGGACAGCCACTTTACCGACGATTCGGTGACCAAGCCAATCACTTTTTTTAGCCTTAGAAACTTACCAAAGTGACCCATTTAACCCGAAATTTTAGCAGAAATCTAAATCTGGTCTCCGATTTGCGAAATTCCGGTAACTTTTTTAAATTGAAAGATCATCTTTAAAAAACCCGACGCTTTGAAGCTGAGCCAACTTATCGACGATTGGGTGACCAAGCTAATAACTTTTTTTCCACCCTAGAAACTTACCAAAGTGACCCATTTAACTCGAAATTTTACCAGAAATCTAAATCTGGTCTCCGTTTTGCGAAATTCCTGTAACATTTTTTTTAAATTGAAAGTTCATCTTTAAAAAAACCGACGCTTTGACGCTGGACAGCCACTTTACCGACGATTCGGTGACCAAGCCAATAACTTTTTTTTAGCTTTAGAAACTTACCAAAGTGACCCATTTAACCCGAAATTTTAGCAGAAATCTAAATCTGGTCTCCGTTCAGCGAACTTCCTGTAACTTTTTTTTAAATTGAAAGATCATCTTTAAAAAAACCGATGCTTTGACGCTGGACAGCCACTTTACCGACGATTCGGTGACCAAGCCATTAACTTTTTTTTTTTTAGAATTAGAAACTTACCAAAGTGACCCATTTAACCCGAAATTTTAGCAGAAATCTAAATCTGGTCTCCGTTTTGCGAAATTCCTGTAACATTTTTTAAATTGAAAGTTCATCTTTAAAAAAACCGACGCTTTGACGCTGGACAGCCAACTTTACCGACGATTCGGTGACCAAGAAAATACTTTTTTTTTAGCCTTAGAAACTTACCAAAGTGACCCATTTAACCCGAAATTTTAGCAAAAATCTAAATCTGGTCTCCGATTTGCGAAATTCCTGTAACTTTTTTTTTTTTTAAATTGAAAGATCATTTTTAAAAAACCGACGCTTTGACGCTGGACAGCCACTTTACCGACGATTCAGTGACCAAGCCATTAACTTTTTTTTTAGAATTAGAAACTTACCAAAGTGACCCATTTAACCCGAAATTTTAGCAGAAATCTAAATCTGGTCTCCGTTTTGTGAAATTCCTGTAAATTTTTTTAAATTGAAAGATCATCTTTAAAAAAAAAACCGACGCTTTGAAGCTGGACAGCCAACTTATCGACGATTCGGTGACCAAGCCTATAACTTTCTTTTTCCACCCTAGAAACTTACCAATGTGACCCATTTAACTCGAAATTGTACCAGAAATCTAAATCTGGTCTCCGTTTTTGCGAAATTCCTGTAACATTTTTTTAAATTGAAAGTTCATCTTTAAAAAAACCGACGCTTTGACGCTGGACAGCCACTTTACCGACGATTCGGTGACCAAGCCAATCACTTTTTTAGCCATAGAAACTTACCAAAGTGACCCATTTAACCCGAAATTTTAGCAGAAATCTAAATCTGGTCTCCGTTCTGCGAAATTTCTGTAACTTTTTTTTAAATTGAAAGATCATCTTTAAAAAAACCGACGCTTTGAAGCTGGACAGCCAACTTATCGACGATTCGGTGACCAAGCCTATAACTTTCTTTTTCCACCCTAGAAACTTACCAAAGTGACTCATTTAACTCGAAATTTTACCAGAAATCTAAATCTGGTCTCCGTTTTTGCGAAACTCCTATAACTTTTTTTTTTAAATTGAAAGATCATTTTTAAAAAAATCGACGCTTTGACGCTGGACAGCCACTTTACCGACGATTCGGTGACCAAGCCAATCACTTTTTTTACCCTTAGAAACTTACCAAAGTAACCCATTTAACCCGAAATTTTAGCAGAAATCTAAATCTGGTCTCCATTCTGCGAAATTTCTCTAACTTTTTTTTTTTTTAAATTGAAAGATCATCTTTAAAAAAACCGACGCTTTGAAGCTGGACAGCCAACTTATCGACGATTCGGTGACCAAGCCTATAACTTTCTTTTTCCACCCTAGAAACTTACCAAAGTGACCCATTTAACTCGAAATTTTACCAGAAATCTAAATCTGGTCTCCGTTTTGCGAAATTCCTATAATTTTTTTTTTTAAATTGAAAGATCATTTTTAAAAAAACCGACGCTTTGACGCTGGACAGCCACTTTACCGACGATTCGGTGACCAAGCCAATAACTTTTTTTTAGCCTTAGAAACTTACCAAAGTGACCCATTTAACCCGAAATTTTAGCAGAAATCTAAATCTGGTCTCCGTTCTGCGAAATTCCTATAACTTTTTTTTTAAATTGAAAGATCATTTTAAAAAAACCGACGCTTTGACGCTGGACAGCCACTTTACCGACGATTCGGTGACCAAGCCAATCACTTTTTCCACCTTAGAAACTTACCAAAGTGACCCATTTAACCGAAATTTTAGCAGAAATCTAAATCTGGTCTCCGTTTTGCGAAATTCCTATAACTTTTTTTAAATTGAAAGATCATTTTTAAAAAACCGACGCTTTGACGCTGGACAGCCACTTTACCGACGATTCGGTGACCAAGCCAATCACTTTTTTATCCTTAGAAACTTACCAAAGTGACCCATTTAACCCGAAATTTTACCAGAAATCTAAATCTGGTCTCCGATTTAAGAAATTCCGGTAACATTTTTTTTAAATTGAAAGATCATCTTTAAAAAAACCGACGCTTTGACGCTGGACAGCCACTTTACCGACGATTCGGTGACCAAGCCAATAACTTTTTTAACCTTTAGAAACTTACCAAAGTGACCCATTTAACCCGAAATTTTAGCAGAAATCTAAATCTGGTCTCCGTTCTGCGAAATTTCTGTAACTTTTTTTAAATTGAAAGATCATTTTTAAAAAAACCGACGCTTTGACGCTGGACAGCCACTTTACCGACGATTCGGTGACCAAGCCAATTAACTTTTTTAGAATTAGAAACTTACCAAAGTGACCCATTTAACCCGAAATTTTAGCAGAAATCTAAATCTGGTCTCCGTTTTGTGAAATTCCTGTAACATTTTTTTTTAAATTGAAAGATCATTTTAAAAAAACCGACGCTTTGACGCTGGACAGCCACTTTACCGACGATTCGGTGACCAAGCCAATCACTTTTTTAGCCTTAGAAACTTACCAAAGTGACCCATTTAACCCGAAATTTTAGCAGAAATCTAAATCTGGTCTCCGTTTGCGAAATTCCTGTAATTTTTTTTTTTAAATTGAAAGATCATTTTAAAAAAACCGACGCTTTGACGCTGGACAGCCACTTATCGACGATTCGGTGACCAAGCCAATAACTTTTTTTTCCAATTAGAAACTTACCAAAGTGACCCATTTAACCCGAAATTTTACAGAAATCTAAATCTGGTCTCCGTTTTGCGAAATTCCTGTAACATTTTTTTAAATTGAAAGATCATCTTTAAAAAAACCGACGCTTTGAAGCTGGACAGCCAACTTATCGACGATTCGGTGACCAAGCCTATAACTTTTTTTTCCACCCTAGAAGCTTACCAAAGTGACCCATTTAACTCGAAATTTTAGCAGAAATCTAAATCTGGTCTCCGTTTTGCGAAATTCCTGTAATTTTTTTTAAATTGAAAGATCATTTTAAAAAACCGACGCTTTGACGCTGGACAGCCACTTTACCGACGATTCGGTGACCAAGCCAATCACTTTTTTTAAGCCTTAGAAACTTACCAAAGTGACCCATTTAACCCGAAATTTTAGCAGAAATCTAAATCTGGTCTCCGTTTTGCGAAATTCTTGTAACTTTTTTTTTAAATTGAAAGATCATCTTTAAAAAAACCGACGCTTTGAAGCTGGACAGCCAACTTATCGACGATTCGGTGACCAAGCCTATAACTTTCTTTTTTCCACCCTAGAAACTTACCAAAGTGACTCATTTAACTCGAAATTTTACCAGAAATCTAAATCTGGTCTCCGTTTTGCGAAATTCCTATAACTTTTTTAAATTGAAAGATCATTTTTAAAAAAACCGACGCTTTGACGCTGGACAGCCACTTTACCGACGATTCGGTGACCAAGCCAATCACTTTTTTTTACCCTTAGAAACTTACCAAAGTAACCCATTTAACCCGAAATTTTACCAGAAATCTAAATCTGGTCTCCGATTTAAGAAATTCCGGTAACTTTTTTTAAATTGAAAGATCATCTTTAAAAAAACCGACGCTTTGACGCTGGACAGCCACTTTACCGACGATTCGGTGACCAAGCCAATCACTTTTTTTTTAACCTTAAGAAACTTACCAAAGTGACCCATTTAACCCGAAATTTTAGCAGAAATCTAAATCTGGTCTCCGTTCTGCGAAATTTCTGTAACTTTTTTAAATTGAAAGATCATTTTTAAAAAAACCGACGCTTTGACGCTGGACAGCCACTTTACCGACGATTCAGTGACCAAGCCATTAACTTTTTTTTTTTTAGAATTAGAAACTTACCAAAGTGACCCATTTAACCCGAAATTTTAGCAGAAATCTAAATCTGGTCTCCGTTTTGTGAAATTCCTGTAACTTTTTTTAAATTGAAAGATCATTTTTAAAAAACCGACGCTTTGACGCTGGACAGCCACTTTACCGACGATTCGGTGACCAAGCCAATCACTTTTTTTAGCCTTAGAAACTTACCAAAGTGACCCATTTAACCCGAAATTTTAGCAGAAATCTAAATCTGGTCTCCGATTTGCGAAATTCCGGTAACTTTTTTTTTAAATTGAAAGATCATCTTTAAAAAACCCGACGCTTTGAAGCTGAGCCAACTTATCGACGATTGGGTGACCAAGCTAATAACTTTTTTTTTCCACCCTAGAAACTTACCAAAGTGACCCATTTAACTCGAAATTTTACCAGAAATCTAAATCTGGTCTCCGTTTTGCGAAATTCCTGTAACATTTTTTTTAAATTGAAAGTTCATCTTTAAAAAAACCGACGCTTTGACGCTGGACAGCCACTTTACCGACGATTCGGTGACCAAGCCAATAACTTTTTTTTTAGCTTTAGAAACTTACCAAAGTGACCCATTTAATCCGAAATTTTAGCAGAAATCTAAATCTGGTCTCCGTTCAGCGAACTTCCTGTAACTTTTTTTTAAATTGAAAGATCATCTTTAAAAAAACCGATGCTTTGACGCTGGACAGCCACATTACCGACGATTCGGTGACCAAGCCATTAACTTTTTTTTTTAGAATTAGAAACTTACCAAAGTGACCCATTTAACCCGAAATTTTAGCAGAAATCTAAATCTGGTCTCCGTTTTGCGAAATTCCTGTAACATTTTTTTTTAAATTGAAAGTTCATCTTTAAAAAAACCGACGCTTTGACGCTGGACAGCAACTTTACCGACGATTCGGTGACCAAGAAAATAACTTTTTTAGCCTTAGAAACTTACCAAAGTGACCCATTTAACCCGAAATTTTAGCAAAATCTAAATCTGGTCTCCGATTTGCGAAATTCCTGTAACTTTTTTTTTTTTTTTTAAATTGAAAGATCATTTTAAAAAAACCGACGCTTTGACGCTGGACAGCCACTTTACCGACGATTCAGTGACCAAGCCATTAACTTTTTTTTTAGAATTAGAAACTTACCAAAGTGACCCATTTAACCCGAAATTTTAGCAGAAATCTAAATCTGGTCTCCGTTTTGTGAAATTCCTGTAAATTTTTTTAAATTGAAAGAAAATCTTTAAAAAAAACCGACGCTTTGAAGCTGGACAGCCAACTTAACGACGATTCGGTGACCAAGCCTATAACTTTATTTTTCCACACTAGAAAATTACCAATGTGACCGATTTACCGCGAAATTGTACCAGAAATCTAAATCTGGTCTCCGTTTTGCGAAATTCCTGTAACAGTTTTTTTAAATTGAAAGTTCATCTTTAAAAAAACCGACGCTTTGACGCTGGACAGCCACTTTACCGACGATTCGGTGACCAAGCCAATCACTTTTTTAGCCATAGAAACTTACCAAAGTGACCCATTTAACCCGAAATTTTAGCAGAAATCTAAATCTGGTCTCCGTTCTGCGAAATTTCTGTAACTTTTTTTAAATTGAAAGATCATCTTAAAAAAACCGACGCTTTGAAGCTGGACAGCCAACTTATCGACGATTCGGTGACCAAGCCTATAACTTTCTTTTTCCACCCTAGAAACTTACCAAAGTGACTCATTTAACTCGAAATTTTACCAGAAATCTAAATCTGGTCTCCGTTTTGCGAAACTCCTATAACTTTTTTAAATTGAAAGATCATTTTTAAAAAACCGACGCTTTGACGCTGGACAGCCACTTTACCGACGATTCGGTGACCAAGCCAATCACTTTTTTTACCCTTAGAAACTTACCAAAGTAACCCATTTAACCCGAAATTTTAGCAGAAATCTAAATCTGGTCTCCGTTCTGCGAAATTTCTCTAACTTTTTTTTAAATTGAAAGATCATCTTTAAAAAAACCGTCGCTTTGAAGCTGGACAGCCTACTTATCGACGATTCGGTGACCAAGCCTATAACTTTCTTTTTCCACCCTAGAAACTTACCAAAGTGACTCATTTAACTCAAAATTTTACCAGAAATCTAAATCTGGTCTCCGTTTCATGAAATTCCTATAACTTTTTTAAATTGAAAGATCATTTTAAAAAACCGACGCTTTGACGCTGGACAGCCACTTTACCGACGATTCGGTGACCAAGCCAATAACTTTTTTTTAGCCTTAGAAACTTACCAAAGTGACCCATTTAACCCGAAATTTTAGCAGAAATCTAAATCTGGTCTCCGTTCTGCGAAATTCCTATAACTTTTTTAAATTGAAAGATCATTTTTAAAAAAACCGACGCTTTGACGCTGGACCGCCACTTTACCGACGATTCGGTGACCAAGCCAATCACTTTTTTTTAACCTTAAGAAACTTACCAAAGTGACCCATTTAACCGAAATTTTAGCAGAAATCTAAATCTGGTCTCCGTTTTGCGAAACTCCTATAACTTTTTTTAAATTGAAAGATCATTTTTAAAAAAACCGACGCTTTGACGCTGGACAGCCACTTTACCGACGATTCGGTGACCAAGCCAATCACTTTTTTACCCTTAGAAACTTACCAAAGTAACCCATTTAACCCGAAATTTTACCAGAAATCTAAATCTGGTCTCCGATTTAAGAAATTCCGGTAACTTTTTTTAAATTGAAAGATTATCTTTAAAAAACCGACGCTTAGACGCTGGACAGCCACTTTACCGACGATTCGGTGACCAAGCCAATCACTTTTTTTTTAACCTTAAGAAACTTACCAAAGTGACCCATTTAACCCGAAATTTTAGCAGAAATCTAAATCTGGTCTCCGTTCTGCGAAATTTCTGTAACTTTTTTTAAATTGAAAGATCATTTTTAAAAAACCGACGCTTTGACGCTGGACAGCCACTTTACCGACGATTCCGTGACCAAGCCATTAACTTTTTTTTTTAGAATTAGAAACTTACCAAAGTGACCCATTTAACCCGAAATTTTAGCAGAAATCTAAATCTGGTCTCCGTTTTGTGAAATTCCTGTAACTTTTTTTTAAATTGAAAGATCAGTTTTAAAAAAACCGACGCTTTGACGCTGGACAGCCACTTTACCGACGATTCGGTGACCAAGCCAATCACTTTTTTTTAGCCTTAGAAACTTACCAAAGTGACCCATTTAACCCGAAATTTTAGCAGAAATCTAAATCTGGTCTCCGTTTTGCGAAATTCCTGTAATTTTTTTTAAATTGAAAGAAAATCTTTAAAAAAACCGACGCTTTGAAGCTGGACAGCCAACTTATCGACGATTCGGTGACCAAGCCTATAACTTTCTTTTTCCACCCTAGAAACTTACCAATGTGACCCATTTAACTCGAAATTGTACAGGAAATCTAAATCTGGTCTCCGTTTTGCGAAATTCCTGTAACATTTTTTTTTTTAAATTGAAAGTTCATCTTTAAAAAAACCGACGCTTTGAAGCTGGACAGCCAACTTATAGACGATTCGGTGACCAAGCCTATAACTTTCTTTTTCCACCCTAGAAACTTACCAAAGTGATTCATTTAAATCGAAATTTTAGCAGAAATCTAAATCTGGTCTCCGTTTTGCGAAATTCTTATAACTTTTTTTTTAAATTGAAAGATCATTTTTAAAAAAACCGAAGCTTTGACGCTGGACAGCCACTTTACCGACGATTCGGTGACCAAGCCAATCACTTTTTTTTTTTAGCCTTAGAAACTTACCAAAGTGACCCATTTAACCCGAAATTTTAGCAGAAATCTAAATCTGGTCTCCGTTCTGCGAAAGTTCTGTAAATTTTTTTTTAAATTGAGAGATCATCTTTAAAAAAACCGACGCTTTGAAGCTGGACAGCCAACTTATCGACGATTCGGTGACCAAGCCTATAACTTTCTTTTTCCACCCTAGAAACTTACCAAAGTGACTCATTTAACTCGAAAGTTTACCAGAAATCTAAATCTGGTCTCCGTTTTGCGAAATTCCTATAACTTTTTTTTAAATTGAAAGATCATTTTTAAAAAAACCGACGCTTTGACGCTGGACAGCCACTTTACCGACGATTCGGTGACCAAGCCAATCACTTTTTTACCCTTAGAAACTTACCAAAGTAACCCATTTAACCCGAAATTTTAGCAGAAATCTAAATCTGGTCTCGGTTCTGCGAAATTTCTGTAACTTTTTTAAATTGAAAGATCATCTTTAGAAAAACCGACGCTTTGAAGCTGGACAGCCAACTTATCGACGATTCGGTGACCAAGCCTATAACTTTGTTTTTCCCCGGTAGAAACTTACCAAAGTGACTCATTTAACTCAAAATTTTACCAGAAATCTAAATCTGGTCTCCGTTTCGCGAAATTCCTATAACTTTTTTTTAAATTGAAAGATCATTTTTAAAAAAACCGACGCTTTGACGCTGGACAGCCACTTTACCGACGATTCGGTGACCAAGCCAATCACTTTTTTTTTAACCTTAAGAAACTTACCAAAGTGACCCATTTAACCGGAAATTTTAGCAGAAATCTAAATCTGGTCTCCGTTCTGCGAAATTTCTGTAACTTTTTTTAAATTGAAAGATCATTTTTAAAAAAACCGACGCTTTGACGCTGGACAGCCACTTTACCGACGATTCAGTGACCAAGCCATTAACTTTTTTTTAGAATTAGAAACTTACCAAAGTGACCCATTTAACCCGAAATTTTAGCAGAAATCTAAATCTGGTCTCCGTTTTGCGAAATTTCTGTAACTTTTTTTTAAATTGAAAGATCATTTTAAAAAAACCGACGCTTTGACGCTGGACAGCCACTTTACCGACGATTCGGTGACCAAGCCAATCACTTTTTTTTAGCCTTAGAAACTTACCAAAGTGACCCATTTAACCCGAAATTTTAGCAGAAATCTAAATCTGGTCTCCGATTTGCGAAATTCCGGTAACTTTTTTTAAATTGAAAGATCATGTTTAAAAAACCCTACGCTTTGAAGCTGAGCCAACTTATCGACGATTGGGTGACCAAGCCAATAACTTTTTTTTTTTTTCCACCCTAGAAACTTACCAAAGTGACCCATTTAACTCGAAATTTTACCAGAAATCTAAATCTGGTCTCCGTTTTGCGAAATTCCTGTAACATTTTTTTTTAAATTGAAAGTTCATCTTTAAAAAAACCGACCCTTTGACGCTGGACAGCCACTTTACCGACGATTCGGTGACCAAGCCAATAACTTTTTTTTTAGCCTTAGAAACTTACCAAAGTGACCCATTTAACCCGAAATTTTAGCAGAAATCTAAATCTGGTCTCCGATTTGCGAAATTCCTGTAACTTTTTTTAAATTGAAAGATCATTTTTAAAAAAACCGACGCTTTGACGCTGGACAGCCACTTTACCGACGATTCAGTGACCAAGCCATTAACTTTTTTTTAGAATTAGAAACTTACCAAAGTGACCCATTTAACCCGAAATTTTAGCAGAAATCTAAATCTGGTCTCCGATTTGCGAAATTCCTGTAACTTTTTTTTTAAATTGAAAGATCATTTTTAAAAAAACCGACGCTTTGACGCTGGACAGCCACTTTACCGACGATTCGGTGACCAAGCCAATCACTTTTTTACCCTTAGAAACTTACCAAAGTAACCCATTTAACCCGAAATTTTACCAGAAATCTAAATCTGGTCTCCGATTTAAGAAATTCCGGTAACTTTTTTTTAAATTGAAAGATCATCTTTAAAAAAACCGACGCTTAGACGCTGGACAGCCACTTTACCGACGATTCGGTGACCAAGCCAATCACTTTTTTAACCTTAAGAAACTTACCAAAGTGACCCATTTAACCCGAAATTTTAGCAGAAATCTAAATCTGGTCTCCGTTCTGCGAAATTCCTGTAACTTTTTTTTTAAATTGAAAGATCATTTTTAAAAAACCGACGCTTTGACGCTGGACAGCCACTTTACCGACGATTCAGTGACCAAGCCATTAACTTTTTTTTTAGAATTAGAAACTTACCAAAGTGACCCATTTAACCCGAAATTTTAGCAGAAATCTAAATCTGGTCTCCGTTTTGTGAAATTCCTGTAACTTTTTTTAAATTGAAAGATCAGTTTTAAAAAACCGACGCTTTGACGCTGGACAGCCACTTTACCGACGATTCGGTGACCAAGCCAATCACTTTTTTTTAGCCTTAGAAACTTACCAAAGTGACCCATTTAACCCTAAATTTTAGCAGAAATCTAAATCTGGTCTCCGATTTGCGAAATTCCGGTAACTTTTTTTAAATTGAAAGATCATCTTTAAAAAACCCGACGCTTTGAAGCTGAGCCAACTTATCGACGATTGGGTGACCAAGCTAATAACTTTTTTTCCACCCTAGAAACTTACCAAAGTGACCCATTTAACTCGAAATTTTACCAGAAATCTAAATCTGGTCTCCGTTTTGCGAAATTCCTGTAACATTTTTTTAAATTGAAAGTTCATCTTTAAAAAAACCGACGCTTTGACGCTGGACAGCCACTTTACCGACGATTCGGTGACCAAGCCAATAACTTTTTTTTTTTAGCTTTAGAAACTTACCAAAGTGACCCATTTAATCCGAAATTTTAGCAGAATTCTAAATCTGGTCTCCGTTCAGCGAACTTCCTGTAACTTTTTTTTTTTAAATTGAAAGATCATCTTTAAAAAAACCGATGCTTTGACGCTGGACAGCCACTTTACCGACGATTCGGTGACCAAGCCATTAACTTTTTTTTAGAATTAGAAACTTACCAAAGTGACCCATTTAACCCGAAATTTTAGCAGAAATCTAAATCTGGTCTCCGTTTTGCGAAATTCCTGTAATTTTTTTTAAATTGAAAGTTCATCTTTAAAAAAACCGACGCTTTGACGCTGGACAGCAACTTTACCGACGATTCGGTGACCAAGAAAATAACTTTTTTTTTAGCCTTAGAAACTTACCAAAGTGACCCATTTAACCCGAAATTTTAGCAAAATCTAAATCTGGTCTCCGATTTGCGAAATTCCTGTAACTTTTTTTTTTTTAAATTGAAAGATCATTTTTAAAAAACCGACGCTTTGACGCTGGACAGCCACTTTACCGACGATTCAGTGACCAAGCCATTAACTTTTTTTTAGAATTAGAAACTTACCAAAGTGACCCATTTAACCCGAAATTTTAGCAGAAATCTAAATCTGGTCTCCGTTTTGTGAAATTCCTGTAAATTTTTTTTTTTAAATTGAAAGAAAATCTTTAAAAAAACCGACGCTTTGAAGCTGGACAGCCAACTTATCGACGATTCGGTGACCAAGCCTATAACTTTCTTTTTCCACCCTAGAAACTTACCAATGTGACCCATTTAACTCGAAATGGTACCAGAAATCTAAATCTGGTCTCCGTTTTGCGAAATTCCTGTAACATTTTTTTTAAATTGAAAGTTCATCTTTAAAAAAACCGACGCTTTGACGCTGGACAGCCACTTTACCGACGATTCGGTGACCAAGCCAATCACTTTTTTAGCCATAGAAACTTACCAAAGTGACCCATTTAACCCGAAATTTTAGCAGAAATCTAAATCTGGTCTCCGTTCTGCGAAATTTCTGTAACTTTTTTAAATTGAAAGATCATCTTTAAAAAAACCGACGCTTTGAAGCTGGACAGCCAACTTATCGACGATTCGGTGACCAAGCCTATAACTTTCTTTTTCCACCCTAGAAACTTACCAAAGTGACTCATTTAACTCGAAATTTTACCAGAAATCTAAATCTGGTCTCCGTTTTGCGAAACTCCTATAACTTTTTTTTAAATTGAAAGATCATTTTTAAAAAAACCGACGCTTTGACGCTGGACAGCCACTTTACCGACGATTCGGTGACCAAGCCAATCACTTTTTTTTTACCCTTAGAAACTTACCAAAGTAACCCATTTAACCCGAAATTTTAGCAGAAATCTAAATCTGGTCTCCGTTCTGCGAAATTTCTCTAACTTTTTTTAAATTGAAAGATCATCTTTATAAAAACCGACGCTTTGAAGCTGGACAGCCAACTTATCGACGATTCGGTGACCAAGCCTATAACTTTCTTTTTCCACCCTAGAAACTTACCAAAGTGACTCATTTAACTCAAAATTTTACCAGAAATCTAAATCTGGTCTCCGTTTCATGAAATTCCTATAACTTTTTTTTTTAAATTGAAAGATCATTTTTAAAAAAACCGACGCTTTGACGCTGGACAGCCACTTTACCGACGATTCGGTGACCAAGCCAATAACTTTTTTTTAGCCTTAGAAACTTACCAAAGTGACCCATTTAACCCGAAATTTTAGCAGAAATCTAAATCTGGTCTCCGTTCTGCGAAATTCCTATAACTTTTTTAAATTGAAAGATCATTTTTAAAAAACCGACGCTTTGACGCTGGACCGCCACTTTACCGACGATTCGGTGACCAAGCCAATCTCTTTTTTTTAACCTTAAGAAACTTACCAAAGTGACCCATTTAACCGGAAATTTTAGCAGAAATCTAAATCTGGTCTCCGTTTTGCGAAACTCCTATAACTTTTTTTTTAAATTGAAAGATCATTTTTAAAAAAACCGACGCTTTGACGCTGGACAGCCACTTTACCGACGATTCGGTGACCAAGCCAATCACTTTTTTACCCTTAGAAACTTACCAAAGTAACCCATTTAACCCGAAATTTTACCAGAAATCTAAATCTGGTCTCCGATTTAAGAAATTCCGGTAACTTTTTTAAATTGAAAGATCATCTTTAAAAAAACCGACGCTTAGACGCTGGACAGCCACTTTACCAACGATTCGGTGACCAAGCCAATCACTTTTTTTTAACCTTAAGAAACTTACCAAAGTGACCCATTTAACCCGAAATTTTAGCAGAAATCTAAATCTGGTCTCCGTTCTGCGAAATTTCTGTAACTTTTTTTTTAAATTGAAAGATCATTTTTAAAAAAACCGACGCTTTGACGCTGGACAGCCACTTTACCGACGATTCAGTGACCAAGCCATTAACTTTTTTTTTAGAATTAGAAACTTACCAAAGTGACCCATTTAACCCGAAATTTTAGCAGAAATCTAAATCTGGTCTCCGTTTTGTGAAATTCCTGTAACTTTTTTAAATTGAAAGATCAGTTTTAAAAAAACCGACGCTTTGACGCTGGACAGCCACTTTACCGACGATTCGGTGACCAAGCCAATCACTTTTTTTTTAGCCTTAGAAACTTACCAAAGTGACCCATTTAACCCGAAATTTTAGCAGAAATCTAAATCTGGTCTCCGTTTTGTGAAATTCCTGTAATTTTTTTTTTAAATTGAAAGAAAATCTTTAAAAAAACCGACGCTTTGAAGCTGGACAGCCAACTTATCGACGATTCGGTGACCAAGCCTATAACTTTTTTTTTCCACCCTAGAAACTTACCAATGTGACCCATTTAACTCGAAATTGTACAGGAAATCTAAATCTGGTCTCCGTTTTTTGCGAAATTCCTGTAACATTTTTTTAAATTGAAAGTTCATCTTTAAAAAAACGACGCTTTGAAGCTGGACAGCCAACTTATAGACGATTCGGTGACCAAGCCTATAACTTTCTTTTTCCACCCTAGAAACTTACCAAAGTGATTCATTTAAATCGAAATTTTAGCAGAAATCTAAATCTGGTCTCCGTTTTGCGAAATTCTTATAACTTTTTTAAATTGAAAGATCATTTTAAAAAAACCGAAGCTTTGACGCTGGACAGCCACTTTACCGACGATTCGGTGACCAAGCCAATCACTTTTTTAGCCTTAGAAACTTACCAAAGTGACCCATTTAACCCGAAATTTTAGCAGAAATCTAAATCTGGTCTCCGTTCTGCGAAAGTTCTGTAACATTTTTTTTTTTTAAATTGAGAGATCATCTTTAAAAAAACCGACGCTTTGAAGCTGGACAGCCAACTTATCGACGATTCGGTGACCAAGCCTATAACTTTCTTTTTCCACCCTAGAAACTTACCAAAGTGACTCATTTAACTCGAAAGTTTACCAGAAATCTAAATCTGGTCTCCGTTTTGCGAAATTCCTATAACTTTTTTTAAATTGAAAGATCATTTTTAAAAAAACCGACGCTTTGACGCTGGACAGCCACTTTACCGACGATTCGGTGACCAAGCCAATCACTTTTTTACCCTTAGAAACTTACCAAAGTAACCCATTTAACCCGAAATTTTAGCAGAAATCTAAATCTGGTCTCGGTTCTGCGAAATTTCTGTAACTTTTTTTTTAAATTGAAAGATCATCTTTAGAAAAACCGACGCTTTGAAGCTGGACAGCCAACTTATCGACGATTCGGTGACCAAGCCTATAACTTTCTTTTTCCACCCTAGAAACTTACCAAAGTGACTCATTTAACTCAAAATTTTACCAGAAATCTAAATCTGGTCTCCGTTTCGCGAAATTCCTATAACTTTTTTAAATTGAAAGATCATTTTTAAAAAAACCGACGCTTTGACGCTGGACAGCCACTTTACCGACGATTCGGTGACCAAGCCAATCACTTTTTTAACCTTAAGAAACTTACCAAAGTGACCCATTTAACCCGAAATTTTAGCAGAAATCTAAATCTGGTCTCCGTTCTGCGAAATTTCTGTAACTTTTTTAAATTGAAAGATCATTTTTAAAAAAACCGACGCTTTGACGCTGGACAGCCACTTTACCGACGATTCAGTGACCAAGCCATTAACTTTTTTAGAATTAGAAACTTACCAAAGTGACCCATTTAACCCGAAATTTTAGCAGAAATCTAAATCTGGTCTCCGTTCTGCGAAATTTCTGTAACTTTTTTTAAATTGAAAGATCATTTTTAAAAAAACCGACGCTTTGACGCTGGACAGCCACTTTACCGACGATTCGGTGACCAAGCCAATCACTTTTTTAGCCTTAGAAACTTACCAAAGTGACCCATTTAACCCGAAATTTTAGCAGAAATCTAAATCTGGTCTCCGATTTGCGAAATTCCGGTAACTTTTTTTTAAATTGAAAGATCATCTTTAAAAAACCCGACGCTTTGAAGCTGAGCCAACTTATCGACGATTGGGTGACCAAGCCAATAACTTTTTTTTTTTTTCCACCCTAGAAACTTACCAAAGTGACCCATTTAACTCGAAATTTTACCAGAAATCTAAATCTGGTCTCCGTTTTGCGAAATTCCTGTAACATTTTTTTTTTTTTAAATTGAAAGATCATCTTTAAAAAAACCGACGCTTTGACGCTGGACAGCCACTTTACCGACGATTCGGTGACCAAGCCAATAACTTTATTTTTTAGCTTTAGAAACTTACCAAAGTGACCCATTTAACCCGAAATTTTAGCAGAAATCTAAATCTGGTCTCCGTTCAGCGAACTTCCTGTAACTTTTTTTTAAATTGAAAGATCATCTTTAAAAAAACCGACGCTTTGAAGCTGGACAGCCAACTTATCGACGATTCGGTGATCAAGCCTATAACTTTCTTTTTCCACCCTAGAAACTTACCAAGGTGAACCATTTAACCCGAAATTTCACCAGAAATCTAAATCTGGTCTCCGATTTGTGAAATTCGGTAACTTTTTTAAATTGAAAGATCATGTTTAAAAAACCCTACGCTTTGAAGCTGAGCCAACTTATCGACGATTGGGTGACCAAGCCAATAACTTTTTTTCCACCCTAGAAACTTACCAAAGTGACCCATTTAACTCGAAATTTTACCAGAAATCTAAATCTGGTCTCCGTTTTGCGAAATTCCTGTAACATTTTTTTTTTAAATTGAAAGTTCATCTTTAAAAAACCGACTCTTTGACGCTGGACAGCCACTTTACCGACGATTCGGTGACCAAGCCAATAACTTTTTTTTTTAGCCTTAGAAACTTACCAAAGTGACCCATTTAACCCGAAATTTTAGCAGAAATCTAAATCTGGTCTCCGATTTGCGAAATTCCTGTAACTTTTTTTTTAAATTGAAAGATCATTTTTAAAAAAACCGACGCTTTGACGCTGGACAGCCACTTTACCGACGATTCAGTGACCAAGCCATTAACTTTTTTTTTTTAGAATTAGAAACTTACCAAAGTGACCCATTTAACCCGAAATTTTAGCAGAAATCTAAATCTGGTCTCCGTTTTGTGAAATTCCTGTAATTTTTTTTTTAAATTGAAAGAAAATCTTAAAAAAACCGACGCTTTGAAGCTGGACAGCCAACTTATCGACGATTCGGTGACCAAGCCTATAACTTTCTTTTTCCACCCTAGAAACTTACCAATGTGACCCATTTAACTCGAAATTGTACAGGAAATCTAAATCTGGTCTCCGTTTTGCGAAATTCCTGTAACATTTTTTTAAATTGAAAGATCATCTTTAAAAAAACCGACGCTTTGAAGCTGGACAGCCAACTTATAGACGATTCGGTGACCAAGCCTATAACTTTCTTTTTCCACCCTAGAAACTTACCAAAGTGACTCATTTAAATCGAAATTTTAGCAGAAATCTAAATCTGGTCTCCGTTTTGCGAAATTCTTATAACTTTTTTAAATTGAAAGATCATTTTTAAAAAAACCGAAGCTTTGACGCTGGACAGCCACTTTACCGACGATTCGGTGACCAAGCCAATCACTTTTTTAGCCTTAGAAACTTACCAAAGTGACCCATTTAACCCGAAATTTTAGCAGAAATCTAAATCTGGTCTCCGTTCTGCGAAAGTTCTGTAACTTTTTTTTTTTTTTAAATTGAAAGATCATCTTTAAAAAAACCGACGCTTTGAAGCTGGACAGCCAACTTATCGACGATTCGGTGACCAAGCCTATAACTTTCTTTTTCCACCCTAGAAACTTACCAAAGTGACTCATTTAACTCGAAAGTTTACCAGAAATCTAAATCTGGTCTCCGTTTTGCGAAATTCCTATAACTTTTTTTTAAATTGAAAGATCATTTTTAAAAAAACCGACGCTTTGACGCTGGACAGCCACTTTACCGACGATTCGGTGACCAAGCCAATCACTTTTTTTTACCCTTAGAAACTTACCAAAGTAACCCATTTAACCCGAAATTTTAGCAGAAATCTAAATCTGGTCTCGGTTCTGCGAAATTTCTGTAACTTTTTTTTTTTAAATTGAAAGATCATCTTTAGAAAAACTGACGCTTTGAAGCTGGACAGCCAACTTATCGACGATTCGGTGACCAAGCCTATAACTTTTTTTCCACCCTAGAAACTTACCAAAGTGACTCATTTAACTCAAAATTTTACCAGAAATCTAAATCTGGTCTCCGTTTCGCGAAATTCCTATAACTTTTTTAAATTGAAAGATCATTTTTAAAAAAACCGACGCTTTGACGCTGGACAGCCACTTTACCGACGATTCGGTGACCAAGCCAATCACTTTTTTTTAACCTTAAGAAACTTACCAAAGTGACCCATTTAACCGGAAATTTTAGCAGAAATCTAAATCTGGTCTCCGTTCTGCGAAATTTCTGTAACTTTTTTTTAAATTGAAAGATCATTTTTAAAAAACCGACGCTTTGACGCTGGACAGCCACTTTACCGACGATTCGGTGACCAAGCCAATAACTTTTTTTTTTAGCCTTAGAAACTTACCAAAGTGACCCATTTAACCCGAAATTTTAGCAGAAATCGAAATCTGGTCTCCGTTCTGCGAAATTCCTGTAACTTTTTTTTAAATTGAAAGATCATCTTTAAAAAAACCGACGCTTTGAAGCTGGACAACCAACTTATCGACGATTCGGTGACCAAGCCTATAACTTTCTTTTTCCACCCTAGAAACTTACCAAAGTGACCCATTTAACCCGAAATTTTAGCAGAAATCTAAATCTGGTCTCCGTTCTGCGAAATTTCTGTAACTTTTTTTTAAATTGAAAGATCATCTTTAAAAAAACCGACGCTTTGAAGCTGGACAGCCAACTTATCGACGATTCGGTGATCAAGCCTATAACTTTCTTTTTCCACCCTAGAAACTTACCAAGGTGAACCATTTAACCCGAAATTTCACCAGAAATCTAAATCTGGTCTCCGATTTGTGAAATTCCGGTAACTTTTTTTTTTTTTTAATTGAAAGATCATGTTTAAAAAACCCTACGCTTTGAAGCTGAGCCAACTTATCGACGATTGGGTGACCAAGCCAATAACTTTTTTTTTTTCCACCCTAGAAACTTACCAATGTGACCCATTTAACTCGAAATTTTACCAGAAATCTAAATCTGGTCTCCGTTTTGCGAAATTCCTGTAACATTTTTTTAAATTGAAAGTTCATCTTTAAAAAAACCGACGCTTTGACGCTGGACAGCCACTTTACCGACGATTCGGTGACCAAGCCAATAACTTTTTTAGCCTTAGAAACTTACCAAAGTGACCCATTTAACCCGAAATTTTAGCAGAAATCTAAATCTGGTCTCCGATTTGCGAAATTCCTGTAACTTTTTTTTAAATTGAAAGATCATTTTTAAAAAAACCGACGCTTTGACGCTGGACAGCCACTTTACCGACGATTCAGTGACCAAGCCATTAACTTTTTTTTAGAATTAGAAACTTACCAAAGTGACCCATTTAACCCGAAATTTTAGCAGAAATCTAAATCTGGTCTCCGTTTTGTGAAATTCCTGTAATTTTTTTTTTTTTTTTTTTTAAATTGAAAGAAAATCTTTAAAAAAAACCGACGCTTTGAAGCTGGACAGCCAACTTATCGACGATTCGGTGACCAAGCCTATAACTTTCTTTTTCCACCTAGAAACTTACCAATGTGACCCATTTAACTCGAAATTGTACAGGAAATCTAAATCTGGTCTCCGTTTTGCGAAATTCCTGTGACATTTTTTTAAATTGAAAGTTCATCTTTAAAAAAACCGACGCTTTGAAGCTGGACAGCCAACTTATAGACGATTCGGTGACCAAGCCTATAACTTTCTTTTTCCACCCTAGAAACTTACCAAAGTGACTCATTTAAATCGAAATTTTAGCAGAAATCTAAATCTGGTCTCCGTTTTGCGAAATTCTTATAACTTTTTTTTTTTAAATTGAAAGATCATTTTTAAAAAAACCGAAGCTTTGACGCTGGACAGCCACTTTACCGACGATTCGGTGACCAAGCCAATCACTTTTTTAGCCTTAGAAACTTACCAAAGTGACCCATTTAACCCGAAATTTTAGCAGAAATCTAAATCTGGTCTCCGTTCTGCGAAAGTTCTGTAACTTTTTTAAATTGAAAGATCATCTTTAAAAAAACCGACGCTTTGAAGCTGGACAGCCAACTTATCGACGATTCGGTGACCAAGCCTATAACTTTCTTTTTCCACCCTAGAAACTTACCAAAGTGACTCATTTAACTCGAAAGTTTACCAGAAATCTAAATCTGGTCTCCGTTTTGCGAAATTCCTATAACTTTTTTTAAATTGAAAGATCATTTTTAAAAAAACCGACGCTTTGACGCTGGACAGCCACTTTACCGACGATTCGGTGACCAAGCCAATCACTTTTTTTTACCCTTAGAAACTTACCAAAGTAACCCATTTAACCAGAAATTTTAGCAGAAATCTAAATCTGGTCTCGGTTCCGCGAAATTTCTGTAACTTTTTTAAATTGAAAGATCATCTTTAGAAAAACCGACGCTTTGAAGCTGGACAGCCAACTTATCGACGATTCGGTGACCAAGCCTATAACTTTCTTTTTCCACCCTAGAAACTTACCAAAGTGACTCATTTAACTCAAAATTTTACCAGAAATCTAAATCTGGTCTCCGTTTCGCGAAATTCCTATAACTTTTTTTAAATTGAAAGATCATTTTTAAAAAAAACCGACGCTTTGACGCTGGACAGCCACTTTACCGACGATTCGGTGACCAAGCCAATAACTTTTTTTTTTTAGCCTTAGAAACTTACCAAAGTGACCCATTTAACCCGAAATTTTAGCAGAAATCTAAATCTGGTCTCCGTTCTGCGAAATTCCTATAACTTTTTTAAATTGAAAGATCATTTTAAAAAAACCGACGCTTTGACGCTGGACAGCCACTTTAACGACGATTCGGTGACCAAGCCAATCACTTTTTTTTTAACCTTAAGAAACTTACCAAAGTGACCCATTTAACCGGAAATTTTAGCAGAAATCTAAATCTGGTCTCCGTGCTGCGAAATTTCTGTAACTTTTTTTAAATTGAAAGATCATTTTTAAAAAAACCGACGCTTTGACGCTGGACAACCAACTTATCGACGATTCGGTGACCAAGCCTATAACTTTCTTTTTCCACCCTAGAAACTTACCAAAGTGACCCATTTAACCCGAAATTTTAGCAGAAATCTAAATCTGGTCTCCGTTCTGCGAAAATTCTGTAACTTTTTTTTAAATTGAAAGATCATCTTTAAAAAACTCGACGCTTTGAAGCTGAGCCAACTTATCGACGATTGGGTGACCAAGCCAATAACTTTTTTTTTCCACCCTAGAAACTTACCAAAGTGACCCATTTAACCCGAAATTTTACCAGAAATCTAAATCTGGTCTCCGATTTAAGAAATTCCGGTAACTTTTTTTTTTTTAAATTGAAAGATCATCTTTAAAAAAACCGACGCTTTGACGCTGGACAGCCACTTTACCGACGATTCGGTGACCAAGCCAATCACTTTTTTTTTAACCTTAAGAAACTTACCAAAGTGACCCATTTAACCCGAAATTTTAGCAGAAATCTAAATCTGGTCTCCGTTTTGTGAAATTCCGGTAACTTTTTTTTAAAATTGAAAGATCATCTTTAAAAAACCCGACGCTTTGAAGCTGAGCCAACTTATCGGCGATTGGGTGACCAAGCCAATAACTTTTTTTTCCACCCTAGAAACTTACCAAAGTGACCCATTTAACTCGAAATTTTACCAGAAATCTAAATCTGGTCTCCGTTTTGCGAAATTCCTGTAAATTTTTTAAATTGAAAGATCATGTTTAAAAAACCCTACGCTTTGAAGCTGAGCCAACTTATCGACGATTGGGTGACCAAGCCAATAACTTTTTTTCCACCCTAGAAACTTACCAAAGTGACCCATTTAACTCGAAATTTTACCAGAAATCTAAATCTGGTCTCCGTTTTGCGAAATTCTTATAACTTTTTTTAAATTTAAAGATCATTTTTAAAAAAACCGAAGCTTTGACGCTGGACAGCCACTTTACCGACGATTCGGTGACCAAGCCAATCACTTTTTTAGCCTTAGAAACTTACCAAAGTGACCCATTTAACCCGAAATTTTAGCAGAAATCTAAATCTGGTCTCCGTTCTGCGAAAGTTCTGTAACTTTTTTTTTTAAATTGAAAGATCATCTTTAAAAAAACCGACGCTTTGAAGCTGGACAGCCAAGTTAGCGACGATTCGGTGACCAAGCCTATAACTTTCTTTTTCCACCCTAGAAACTTACCAAAGTGACTCATTTAACTCGAAAGTTTACCAGAAATCTAAATCTGGTCTCCGTTTTGCGAAATTCCTATAACTTTTTTTTAAATTGAAAGATCATTTTTAAAAAAACCGACGCTTTGACGCTGGACAGCCACTTTACCGACGATTCGGTGACCAAGCCAATCACTTTTTTTTTTACCCTTAGAAACTTACCAAAGTAACCCATTTAACCCGAAATTTTAGCAGAAATCTAAATCTGGTCTCGGTTCCGCGAAATTTCTGTAACTTTTTTTAAATTGAAAGATCATCTTTAAAAAAACCGACGCTTTGAAGCTGGACAGCCAACTTATCGACGATTCGGTGACCAAGCCTATAACTTTCTTTTTCCACCCTAGAAACTTACCAAAGTGACTCATTTAACTCAAAATTTTACCAGAAATCTAAATCTGGTCTCCGTTTCATGAAATTCCTATAACTTTTTTTTAAATTGAAAGATCATTTTTAAAAAAACCGACGCTTTGACGCTGGACAGCCACTTTACCGACGATTCGGTGACCAAGCCAATAACTTTTTTTTTTTTAGCCTTAGAAACTTACCAAAGTGACCCATTTAACCCGAAATTTTAGCAGAAATCTAAATCTGGTCTCCGTTCTGCGAAATTCCTATAACTTTTTTTAAATTGAAAGATCATTTTTAAAAAACCGACGCTTTGACGCTGGACAGCCACTTTAACGACGATTCGGTGACCAAGCCAATCACTTTTTTAACCTTAAGAAACTTACCAAAGTGACCCATTTAACCGGAAATTTTAGCAGAAATCTAAATCTGGTCTACGTGCTGCGAAATTTCTGTAACTTTTTTTTTAAATTGAAAGATCATTTTTAAAAAAACCGACGCTTTGACGCTGGACAGCCACTTTACCGACGATTCGGTGACCAAGCCAATAACTTTTTTTAGCCTTAGAAACTTACCAAAGTGACCCATTTAACCCGAAATTTTAGCAGAAATCGAAATCTGGTCTCCGTTCTGCGAAAATTCTGTAACTTTTTTTAAATTGAAAGATCATCTTTAAAAAACTCGACGCTTTGAAGCTGAGCCAACTTATCGACGATTGGGTGACCAAGCCAATAACTTTTTTTTCCACCCTAGAAACTTACCAAAGTGACCCATTTAACCCTAAATTTTACCAGAAATCTAAATCTGGTCTCCGATTTAAGAAATTTCGGTAACTTTTTTTTTTAAATTGAAAGATCATCTTTAAAAAAACCGACGCTTTGACGCTGGACAGCCACTTTACCGACGATTCGGTGACCAAGCCAATCACTTTTTTTTTTTAACCTTAAGAAACTTACCAAAGTGACCCATTTAACCCGAAATTTTAGCAGAAATCTAAATCTGGTCTCCGTTTTGTGAAATTCCGGTAACTTTTTTTTTAAATTGAAAGAGTATCTTTAAAAAACCCGACGCTTTGAAGCTGAGCCAACTTATCGACGATTGGGTGACCAAGCCAATAACTTTTTTTCCACCCTAGAAACTTAGCAAAGTGACCCATTTAACTCGAAATTTTACCAGAAATCTAAATCTGGTCTCCGTTTTGCGAAATTCCTGTAAATTTTTTTAAATTGAAAGATCATGTTTAAAAAACCCTACGCTTTGAAGCTGAGCCAACTTATCGACGATTGGGTGACCAAGCCAATAACTTTTTTTTTTTTTCCACCCTAGAAACTTACCAAAGTGACCCATTTAACTCGAAATTTTACCAGAAATCTAAATCTGGTCTCCGTTTTGCGTCATTCCTGTGACATTTTTTTTTTAAATTGAAAGTTCATCTTTAAAAAAACCGACGCTTTGACGCTGGACAGCCACTTTACCGACGATTCGGTGACCAAGCCAATAACTTTTTTTTAGCCTTAGAAACTTACCAAAGTGACCCATTTAACCCGAAATTTTAGCAGAAATCTAAATCTGGTCTCCGATTTGCGAAATTCCTGTAACTTTTTTTTTTAAATTGAAAGATCATTTTTAAAAAAACCGACGCTTTGACGCTGGACAGCCACTTTACCGACGATTCAGTGACCAAGCCATTAACTTTTTTTTAGAATTAGAAACTTACCAAAGTGACCCATTTAACCCGAAATTTTAGCAGAAATCTAAATCTGGTCTCCGTTTTGTGAAATTCCTGTAATTATTTTTTTAAATTGAAAGAAAATCTTTAAAAAAAACCGACGCTTTGAAGCTGGACAGCCAACTTATCGACGATTCGGTGACCAAGCCTATAACTTTCTTTTTCCACCCTAGAAACTTACCAAAGTGACCCATTTAACTCGAAATTTTACCAGAAATCTAAATCTGGTCTCCGTTTTGCGAAATTCTTATAACTTTTTTTTAAATTGAAAGATCATTTTTAAAAAAACCGACGCTTTGACGCTGGACAGCCACTTTACCGACGATTCGGTGACCAAGCCAATAACTTTTTTTTTAGCCTTAGAAACTTACCAAAGTGACCCATTTAACCCGAAATTTTAGCAGAAATCTAAATCTGGTCTCCGTTCTGCGAAATTCCTATAACTTTTTTTTTAAATTGAAAGATCATTTTTAAAAAACCGACGCTTTGACGCTGGACCGCCACTTTACCGACGATTCGGTGACCAAGCCAATCACTTTTTTTTAACCTTAAGAAACTTACCAAAGTGACCCATTTAACCGAAATTTTAGCAGAAATCTAAATCTGGTCTCCGTTTTGCGAAACTCCTATAACTTTTTTTTTTAAATTGAAAGATCATTTTTAAAAAAACCGACGCTTTGACGCTGGACAGCCACTTTACCGACGATTCGGTGACCAAGCCAATCACTTTTTTTTACCCTTAGAAACTTACCAAAGTAACCCATTTAACCCGAAATTTTACCAGAAATCTAAATCTGGTCTCCGATTTAAGAAATTCCGGTAACTTTTTTTTTTTAAATTGAAAGATCATCTTTAAAAAAACCGACGCTTAGACGCTGGACAGCCACTTTACCGACGATTCGGTGACCAAGCCAATCACTTTTTTTTTAACCTTAAGAAACTTACCAAAGTGACCCATTTAACCCGAAATTTTAGCAGAAATCTAAATCTGGTCTCCGTTCTGCGAAATTTCTGTAACTTTTTTTTAAATTGAAAGATCATTTTTAAAAAAACCGACGCTTTGACGCTGGACAGCCACTTTACCGACGATTCAGTGACCAAGCCATTAACTTTTTTTTTTAGAATTAGAAACTTACCAAAGTGACCCATTTAACCCGAAATTTTAGCAGAAATCTAAATCTGGTCTCCGTTTTGTGAAATTCCTGTAACTTTTTTAAATTGAAAGATCAGTTTTAAAAAAACCGACGCTTTGACGCTGGACAGCCACTTTACCGACGATTCGGTGACCAAGCCAATCACTTTTTTTTAGCCTTAGAAACTTACCAAAGTGACCCATTTAACCCGAAATTTTAGCAGAAATCTAAATCTGGTCTCCGATTTGCGAAATTCCGGTAACTTTTTAAATTGAAAGATCATTTTTAAAAAACCCGACGCTTTGAAGCTGAGCCAACTTATCGACGATTGGGTGACCAAGCTAATAACTTTTTTTTTTCCACCCTAGAAACTTACCAAAGTGACCCATTTAACTCGAAATTTTACCAGAAATCTAAATCTGGTCTCCGTTTTGCGAAATTCCTGTAACATTTTTTTTAAATTGAAAGTTCATCTTTAAAAAAACCGACGCTTTGACGCTGGACAGCCACTTTACCGACGATTCGGTGACCAAGCCAATAACTTTTTTAGCTTTAGAAACTTACCAAAGTGACCCATTTAATCCGAAATTTTAGCAGAAATCTAAATCTGGTCTCCGTTCAGCGAACTTCCTGTAACTTTTTTAAATTGAAAGATCATCTTTAAAAAAACCGATGCTTTGACGCTGGACAGCCACTTTACCGACGATTCGGTGACCAAGCCATTAACTTTTTTTTTTAGAATTAGAAACTTACCAAAGTGACCCATTTAACCCGAAATTTTAGCAGAAATCTAAATCTGGTCTCCGTTTTGCGAAATTCCTGTAACATTTTTTTAAATTGAAAGTTCATCTTTAAAAAAACCGACGCTTTGACGCTGGACAGCAACTTTACCGACGATTCGGTGACCAAGAAAATAACTTTTTTTTTGCCTTAGAAACTTACCAAAGTGACCCATTTAACCCGAAATTTTAGCAAAATCTAAATCTGGTCTCCGATTTGCGAAATTCCTGTAACTTTTTTTTAAATTGAAAGATCATTTTTAAAAAAACCGACGCTTTGACGCTGGACAGCCACTTTACCGACGATTCAGTGACCAAGCCATTAACTTTTTTTAGAATTAGAAACTTACCAAAGTGACCCATTTAACCCGAAATTTTAGCAGAAATCTAAATCTGGTCTCCGTTTTGTGAAATTCCTGTAATTTTTTTTTTAAATTGAAAGAAAATCTTTAAAAAAACCGACGCTTTGAAGCTGGACAGCCAACTTATCGACGATTCGGTGACCAAGCCTATAACTTTCTTTTTCCACCCTAGAAACTTACCAATGTGACCCATTTAACTCGAAATTGTACCAGAAATCTAAATCTGGTCTCCGTTTTGCGAAATTCCTGTAACATTTTTTATAAATTGAAAGTTCATCTTTAAAAAAACCGACGCTTTGACGCTGGACAGCCACTTTACCGACGATTCGGTGACCAAGCCAATCACTTTTTTAGCCATAGAAACTTACCAAAGTGACCCATTTAACCCGAAATTTTAGCAGAAATCTAAATCTGGTCTCCGTTCTGCGAAATTTCTGTAACTTTTTTAAATTGAAAGATCATCTTTAAAAAAACCGACGCTTTGAAGCTGGACAGCCAACTTATCGACGATTCGGTGACCAAGCCTATAACTTTCTTTTTCCACCCTAGAAACTTACCAAAGTGACTCATTTAACTCGAAATTTTACCAGAAATCTAAATCTGGTCTCCGTTTTGCGAAACTCCTATAACTTTTTTTTTTAAATTGAAAGATCATTTTTAAAAAAACCGACGCTTTGACGCTGGACAGCCACTTTACCGACGATTCGGTGACCAAGCCAATCACTTTTTTTACCCTTAGAAACTTACCAAAGTAACCCATTTAACCCGAAATTTTAGCAGAAATCTAAATCTGGTCTACATTCTGCGACATTTCTCTAACTTTTTTTTAAATTGAAAGATCATTTTTAAAAAAACCGACGCTTTGAAGCTGGACAGCCAACTTGTCGACGATTCGGTGACCAAGCCTATAACTTTCTTTTTCCACCCTAGAAACTTACCAAAGTGACTCATTTAACTCAAAATTTTACCAGAAATCTAAATCTGGTCTCCGTTTTGCGAAATTCTATAACTTTTTTTTAAATTGAAAGATCATTTTTAAAAAAACCGACGCTTTGACGCTGGACAGCCACTTTACCGACGATTCGGTGACCAAGCCAATAACTTTTTTTAGCCTTAGAAACTTACCAAAGTGACCCATTTAACCCGAAATTTTAGCAGAAATCTAAATCTGGTCTCCGTTCTGCGAAATTCCTATAACTTTTTTAAATTGAAAGATCATTTTTAAAAAAACCGACGCTTTGACGCTGGACCGCCACTTTACCGACGATTCGGTGACCAAGCCAATCACTTTTTTTTAACCTTAAGAAACTTACCAAAGTGACCCATTTAACCCGAAATTTTAGCAGAAATCTAAATCTGGTCTCCGTTCTGCGAAATTTCTGCAACTTTTTAAATTGAAAGATCATTTTTAAAAAAACCGACGCTTTGACGCTGGACAGCCACTTTACCGACGATTCGGTGACGAAGCCCATAACTTTTTTTTTTTAGCCTCAGAAACTTACCAAAGTGACCCATTTATCCCGAAATGTTAGCAGAAATCTAAATCTGGTCTCCGTTCTGCGAAATTCCTGTAACTTTTTTTTAAATTGAAAGATCATCTTTAAAAAAACCGACGCTTTGAAGCTGGACAGCCAACTTATCGACGATTCGGTGACCAAGCCTATAACTTTCTTTTTCCACCCTAGAAACTTACCAAAGTGACCCATTTAACCCGAAATTTTAGCAGAAATCTAAATCTGGTCTCCGTTCTGAAAATTCTGTAACTTTTTTTTTTTTTAAATTGAAAGATCATCTTTAAAAACTCGACGCTTTGAAGCTGAGCCAACTTATCGACGATTGGGTGACCAAGCCAATAACTTTTTTTTTTCCACCTAGAAACTTACCAAAGTGACCCATTTAACCCGAAATTTTACCAGAAATCTAAATCTGGTCTCCGATTTAAGAAATTCCGGTAACTTTTTTTAAATTGAAAGATAATCTTTAAAAAAACCGACGCTTTGACGCTGGACAGCCACTTTACCGACGATTCGGTGACCAAGCCAATCACTTTTTTTTTTTTAACCTTAAGAAACTTACCAAAGTGACCCATTTAACCCGAAATTTTAGCAGAAATCTAAATCTTGTCTCCGTTTTGTGAAATTCCTATAACTTTTTTAAATTGAAAGATCATTTTTAAAAAAACCGACGCTTTGAAGCTGGACAGCCAACTTATCGACGATTCGGTGACCAAGCCAATAACTTTCTTTTTCCATCCTAGAAACTTACCAAAGTGACTCATTTAACTCAAAATTTTACCAGAAATCTAAATCTGGTCTCCGTTTCGCGAAATTCATATAACTTTTTTTTTTAAATTGAAAGATCATTTTAAAAAAACCGACGCTTTGACGCTGGACAGCCACTTTACCGACGATTCGGTGACCAAGCCAATAACTTTTTTTTAGCCTTAGAAACTTACCAAAGTGACCCATTTAACCCGAAATTTTAGCAGAAATCTAAATCTGGTCTCCGTTCTGCGGAATTCCTGTAACTTTTTTAAATTGAAAGATCATCTTTAAAAAATCGACGCTTTGAAGCTGAGCCACTTTACCGACGATTCGGTGACCAAGCCAATAACTTTTTTTTTTTTAGCCTTAGAAACTTACCAAAGTGACCCATTTAACCCGAAATTTTAGCAGAAATCTAAATCTGGTCTCCGTTCTGCGAAATTTCTGTAACTTTTTTTTTAAATTGAAAGATCATTTTTAAAAAAACCGACGCTTTGACGCTGGACAGCCACTTTACCGACGATTCAGTGACCAAGCCATTAACTTTTTTTTAGAATTAGAAACTTACCAAAGTGACCCATTTAACCCGAAATTTTAGCAGAAATCTAAATCTGGTCTCCGTTTTGTGAAATTCCTGTAACTTTTTTTTTTAAATTGAAAGATCATTTTTAAAAAACCGACGCTTTGACGCTGGACAGCCACTTTACCGACGATTCAGTGACCAAGCCAAACACTTTTTTTTTTAGCCTTAGAAACTTACCAAAGTGACCCATTTAACCCGAAATTTTACCAGAAATCTAAATCTGGTCTCCGTTTTGCGAAATTTCTGTAATTTTTTTTTTTTTAAATTGAAAGATCATCTTTAAAAAACCGACGCTTTGAAGCTGGACAGCCACCTTATCGACGATTGGGTGACCAAGCCAATAACTTTTTTTTAGTCTTAGAAACTTACGAAAGTGACCCATTTAACTCGAAATTTTAGCAGAAATCTAAATCTGGTCTCCGTTTTGTGAAATTCCGGTAACTTTTTTTTAAATTGAAAGATCATCTTTAAAAAAACCGACGCTTTGAAGCTGACAGCCAACTTATCGACGATTGGGTGACCAAGCCAATAACTTTTTTTTTTTGCACCCTAGAAACTTACCAAAGTGACCCATTTAACTCGAAATTTTACCAGAAATCTAAATCTGGTCTCCGTTTTGCGAAATTCCTATATTTTTTTTTTAAATTGAAAGATCATTTTAAAAAAACCGACGCTTTGACGCTGGACAGCCACTTTACCGACGATTCGGTGACCAAGCCAATCACTTTTTTTTTTAGCCTTAGAAACTTACCAAAGTGACCCATTTAACCCGAAATTTTAGCAGAAATCTAAATCTGGTCTCCGTTTTGTGAAATTCCGGTAACTTTTTTTTAAATTGAAAGATCATCTTTAAAAAACCCGACGCTTTGAAGCTGAGCCAACTTATCGACGATTCGGTGACCAAGCCAATAACTTTTTTTTTTCCACCCTAGAAACTTACCAAAGTGACCCATTTAACTCGAAATTTTACCAGAAATCTAAATCTGGTCTCCGTTTTGCGAAATTCCTGTAACTTTTTTTTTTTTTTTAAATTGAAAGATCATCTTTAAAAAAACCGACGCTTTGAAGCTGGACAGCCAACTTATCGACGATTCGGTGACCAAGCCTATAACTTTCTTTTTTCCACCATAGAAACTTACCAAAGTGACCCATTTAACCCGAAATTTTACCAGAAATCTAAATCTGGTCTCCGATTTAAGAAATACCGGTAACTTTTTTTTTTAAATTAAAAGATCATCTTTAAAAAACCGACGCTTAGACGCTGGACAGCCACTTTACCGACGATTCGGTGACCAAGCCAATCACTTTTTTTTAACCTTAAGAAACTTACCAAAGTGACCCATTTAACCCGAAATTTTAGCAGAAATCTAAATCTGGTCTCCGTTCTGCGAAATTTCTGTAACTTTTTTTTAAATTGAAAGATCATTTTTAAAAAACCGACGCTTTGACGCTGGACAGCCACTTTACCGACGATTCAGTGACCAAGCCATTAACTTTTTTTTAGAATTAGAAACTTACCAAAGTGACCCATTTAACCCGAAATTTTAGCAGAAATCTAAATCTGGTCTCCGTTTTGTGAAATTCCTGTAACTTTTTTTTTTTTTTTAAATTGAAAGATCATTTTTAAAAAAACCGACGCTTTGACGCTGGACAGCCACTTTACCGACGATTCAGTGACCAAGCCAATCACTTTTTTTTTTTTTTTAGCCTTAGAAACTTACCAAAGTGACCCATTTAACCCGAAATTTTAGCAGAAATCTAAATCTGGTCTCCGATTTGCGAAATTCCGGTAACTTTACCGACGATTTTTTTTTTTAAATTGAAAGATCATCTTTAAAAAACCCGACGCTTTGAATCTGAGCCAACTTATCGACGATTGGGTGACCAAGCTAATAACTTTTTTTTTCCACCCTAGAAACTTACCAAAGTGACCCATTTAACTCTAAATTTTACCAGAAATCTAAATCTGGTCTCCGTTTTGCGAAATTCCTGTAACATTTTTTTTTTAAATTGAAAGTTCATCTTTAAAAAAACCGACGCTTTGACGCTGGACAGCCACTTTACCGACGATTCGGTGACCAAGCCAATAACTTTTTTTTTTTAGCTTTAGAAACTTACCAATGTGACCCATTTAATCCGAAATTTTAGCAGAAATCTAAATCTGGTCTCCGTTCAGCGAACTTCCTGTAACTTTTTTTTTAAATTGAAAGATCATCTTTAAAAAAACCGACGCTTTGACGCTGGACAGCCACTTTACCGACGATTCGGTGACCAAGCCATTAACTTTTTTTTAGAATTAGAAACTTACCAAAGTGACCCATTTAACCCGAAATTTTAGCAGAAATCTAAATCTGGTCTCCGTTTTGCGAAATTCCTGTCACATTTTTTTTTTAAATTGAAAGTTCATCTTTAAAAAAACCGACGCTTTGACGCTGGACAGCAACTTTACCGACGATTCGGTGACCAAGAAAATAACTTTTTTTTTTTTAGCCTTAGAAACTTACCAAAGTGACCCATTTAACCCGAAATTTTAGCAGAAATCTAAATCTGGTCTCCGATTTCCGAAAATCCTGTAACTTTTTTTTAAATTGAAAGATCATTTTTAAAAAAACCGACGCTTTGACGCTGGACAGCCACTTTACCGACGATTCGGTGACCAAGCCAATAACTTTTTTTTTAGCCTTAGAAACTTACCAAAGTGACCCATTTAACCCGAAATTTTAGCAGAAATCTAAATCTGGTCTCCGTTCTGCGGAATTCCTGTAACTTTTTTTTTAAATTGAAAGATCATCTTTAAAAAAACCGACGCTTTGAAGCTGAGCCACTTTACCGACGATTCGGTGACCAAGCCAATAACTTTTTTTTTAGCCTTAGAAACTTACCAAAGTGACCCATTTAACCCGAAATTTTAGCAGAAATCTAAATCTGGTCTCCGTTCTGCGAAATTTCTGTAACTTTTTTTTTTTAAATTGAAAGATCATTTTTAAAAAACCGACGCTTTGACGCTGGACAGCCACTTTACCGACGATTCAGTGACCAAGCCATTAACTTTTTTTTTAGAATTAGAAACTTACCAAAGTGACCCATTTAACCCGAAATTTTATCAGAAATCTAAATCTGGTCTCCGTTCTGCGAAATTTCTGTAACTTTTTTTTTTAAATTGAAAGATCATCTTTAGAAAAACCGACGCTTTGAAGCTGGACAGCCACTTTACCGACGATTCGGTGACCAAGCCAATAACTTTTTTTTAGCCTTAGAAACTTACCAAAGTGACCCATTTAACTCGAAATTTTAGCAGAAATCTAAATCTGGTCTCCGTTTTGTGAAATTCCGGTAACTTTTTTTTTAAATTGTAAGATCATCTTTAAAAAACCCGACTCTTTGAAGCTGAGCCAACTTATCGACGATTGGGTGACCAAGCCAATAACTTTTTTTTTGCACCCTAGAAACTTACCAAAGTGACCCATTTAACTCGATATTTTACCAGAAATCTAAATCCGGTCTCCGTTTTGCGAAATTCCTATAACTTTTTTTTTAAATTGAAAGATCATTTTTAAAAAAACCGACGCTTTGACGCTGGACAGCCACTTTACCGACGATTCGGTGACCAAGCCAATCACTTTTTTAGCCTTAGAAACTTACCAAAGTGACCCATTTAACCCGAAATTTTAGCAGAAATCTAAATCTGGTCTCCGATTTGCGAAGTTCCGGTAACTTTTTTTTTAAATTGAAAGATCATCTTTAAAAAACCCGACGCTTTGAAGCTGAGCCAACTTATCGACGATTGGGTGACCAAGCCAATAACTTTTTTTTTCCACCCTAGAAACTTACCAAAGTGACCCATTTAACTCGAAATTTTACCAGAAATCTAAATCTGGTCTCCGTTTTGCGAAATTCCTGTAACTTTTTTAAATTGAAAGATCATCTTTAAAAAAACCGACGCTTTGAAGCTGGACAGCCAACTTATCGACAATTCGGTGACCAAGCCTATAACTTTCTTTTTCCACCATAGAAACTTACCAAAGTGACCCATTTAACCCGAAATTTTACCAGAAATCTAAATCTGGTCTCCGATTTAAGAAATACCGGTAACTTTTTTTTTAAATTGAAAGATCATCTTTAAAAAAACCGACGCTTAGACGCTGGACAGCCACTTTACCGACGATTCGGTGACCAAGCCAATCACTTTTTTTTAACCTTAAGAAACTTACCAAAGTGACCCATTTAACCCGAAATTTTAGCAGAAATCTAAATCTGGTCTCCGTTCTGCGAAATTTCTGTAACCTTTTTTTTTTTAAATTGAAAGATCATTTTTAAAAAACCGACGCTTTGACGCTGGACAGCCACTTTACCGACGATTCAGTGACCAAGCCATTAACTTTTTTTAGAATTAGAAACTTACCAAAGTGACCCATTTAACCCGAAATTTTAGCAGAAATCTAAATCTGGTCTCCGTTTTGTGAAATTCCTGTAACTTTTTTAAATTGAAAGATCATTTTTAAAAAACCCGACGCTTTGACGCTGGACAGCCACTTTACCGACGATTCAGTGACCAAGCCAATCACTTTTTTAGCCTTAGAAACTTACCAAAGTGACCCATTTAACCCGAAATTTTAGCAGAAATCTAAATCTGGTCTCCGATTTGCTAAATTCCGGTAACTTTTTTAAATTGAAAGATCATCTTTAAAAAACCCGACGCTTTGAAGCTGAGCCAACTTATCGACGATTGGGTGACCAAGCCAATAACTTTTTTTTTCCACCCTAGAAACTTACCAAAGTGACCCATTTAACGCGAAATTTTACCAGAAATCTAAATCTGGTCTCCGTTTTGCGAAATTCCTGTAACATTTTTTTTTAAATTGAAAGTTCATCTTTAAAAAAACCGACGCTTTGACGCTGGACAGCCACTTTACCGACGATTCGGTGACCAAGCCAATAACTTTTTTTTTAGCCTTAGAAACTTACCAAAGTGACCCATTTAACCCGAAATTTTAGCAGAAATCTAAATCTGGTCTCCGTTCTGCGAAATTTCTGTAACTTTTTTTTTTAAATTGAAAGATCATCTTTAAAAAAACCGACGCTTTGAAGCTGGACAGCCAACTTATCGACGATTCGGTGACCAAGCCTATAACTTTCTTTTTCCACCCTAGAAACTTACCAAAGTGACTCATTTAACTCGAAATTTTACCAGAAATCTAAATCTGGTCTCCGTTTTGCGAAATTCCTATAACTTTTTTTTAAATTGAAAGATCATTTTTAAAAAAACCGACGCTTTGACGCTGGACAGCCACTTTACCGACGATTCGGTGACCAAGCCAATCACTTTTTTTTACCCTTAGAAACTTACCAAAGTAACCCATTTAACCCGAAATTTTAGCAGAAATCTAAATCTGGTCTCCGTTCTGCGAAATTTCTGTAACTTTTTTAAATTGAAAGATCATCTTTAGAAAAACCGACGCTTTGAAGCTGGACAGCCAACTTATCGACGATTCGGTGACCAAGCCTATAACTTTTTTTTCCACCCTAGAAACTTACCAAAGTGACTCATTTAACTCAAAATTTTACCAGAAATCTAAATCTGGTCTCCGTTTGCGAAATTCCTAGAACTTTTTTTTTTAAATTGAAAGATCATTTTTAAAAAACCGACGCTTTGACGCTGGACAGCCACTTTAACGACGATTCGGTGACCAAGCCAATCACTTTTTTTTTTAACCTTAAGAAACTTACCAAAGTGACCCATTTAACCGGAAATTTTAGCAGAAATCTAAATCTGGTCTCCGTTCTGCGAAATTTCTGTAACTTTTTTTTTTTTAAATTGAAAGATCATCTTTAGAAAAACCGACGCTTTGACGCTGGACAGCCACTTTACCGACGATTCAGTGACCAAGCCAATAACTTTTTTTAGCCTTAGAAACTTACCAAAGTGACCCATTTAACCCGAAATTTTAGCAGAAATCTAAATCTGGTCTCCGTTCTGCGAAATTCCTATAACTTTTTTAAATTGAAAGATCATTTTTAAAAAAACCGACGCTTTGACGCTGGACAGCCACTTTAACGACGATTCGGTGACCAAGCCAATCACTTTTTTTTTTAACCTTAAGAAACTTACCAAAGTGACCCATTTAACCGGAAATTTTAGCAGAAATCTAAATCTGGTCTCCGTTCTGCGAAATTTCTGTAACTTTTTTTTTTTTTTAAATTGAAAGATCATTTAAAAAAAACCGACGCTTTGACGCTGGACAGCCACTTTACCGACGATTCGGTGACCAAGCCAATAACTTTTTTTAGCCTTAGAAACTTACCAAAGTGACCCATTTAACCCGAAATTTTAGCAGAAATCTAAATCTGGTCTCCTTTCTGCGAAATTCCTGTAACTCTTTTTTAAATTGAAAGATCATCTTTAAAAAAACTGACGCTTTGAAGCTGGACAGCCAACTTATCGACGATTCGGTGACCAAGCCTATAACTTTCTTTTTCCACCCTAGAAACTTACCAAAGTGACCCATTTAACTCGAAATTTTAGCAGAAATCTAAATCTGGTCTCCGATTTAAGAAATTCCGGTAACTTTTTTTTAAATTGAAAGATCATCTTTAAAAAAACCGACGCTTTGACGCTGGACAGCCACTTTACCGACGATTCGGTGACCAAGCCAATCACTTTTTTTAACCTTAAGAAACCTACCAAAGTGACCCATTTAACCCGAAATTTTAGCAGAAATCTAAATCTGGTCTCCGTTTTGTGAAATTCCTATTTTTTTTTTTAAATTGAAAGATCATTTTTAAAAAAACCGACGCTTTGAAGCTGGACAGCCAACTTATCGACGATTCGGTGACCAAGCCTATAACTTTCTTTTTCCACTCTAGAAACTTACCAAAGTGACTCATTTAACTCGAAATTTTACCAGAAATCTAAATCTGGTCTCCGTTTTGCGAAATTCCTATAACTTTTTTTAAATTGAAAGATCATTTTTAAAAAACCGACGCTTTGACGCTGGACAGCCACTTTACCAACGATTCGGTGACCAAGCCAATCACTTTTTTTTTTAGCCTTAGAAACTTACCAAAGTGACCCATTTAACCCGAAATTTTAGCAGAAATCTAAATCTGGTCTCCGTTCTGCGAAATTTCTGTAACATTTTTTTAAATTGAAAGATCATCTTTAAAAAAACCGACTCTTTGACGCTGGACAGCCACTTTACCGACGATTCGGTGACCAAGCCTATAAATTTTTTTTTAGAATTAGAAACTTACCAAAGTGACCCATTTAACCCGAAATTTTAGCAGAAATCTAAATCTGGTCTCCGTTCTGCGAAATTTCTGTAACTTTTTTTTAAATTGAAAGATCATTTTTAAAAAAACCGACGCTTTGACGCTGGACAGCCACTTTACCGACGATTCAGTGACCAAGCCATTAACTTTTTTTTTTTTTAGAATTAGAAACTTACCAAAGTGACCCATTTAACCCGAAATTTTAGCAGAAATCTAAATCTGGTCTCCGTTTTGTGAAATTCCTGTAACTTTTTTTAAATTGAAAGATCATTTTAAAAAAACCGACGCTTTGACGCTGGACAGCCACTTTACCGACGATTCGGTGACCAAGCCAATCACTTTTTTTTAGCCTTAGAAACTTACCAAAGTGACCCATTTAACCCGAAATTTTAGCAGAAATCTAAATCTGGTCTCCGATTTGCGAAATTCCGGTAACTTTTTTTAAATTGAAAGATCATCTTTAAAAACCCGACGCTTTGAAGCTGAGCCAACTTATCGACGATTGGGTGACCAAGCCAATAACTTTTTTTTCCACCCTAGAAACTTACCAAAGTGACCCATTTAACTCGAAATTTTACCAGAAATCTAAATCTGGTCTCCGTTTTTGCGAAATTCCTGTAACATTTTTTTTTAAATTGAAAGTTCATCTTTAAAAAAACCGACGCTTTGACGCTGGACAGCCACTTTACCGACGATTCGGTGACCAAGCCAATAACTTTTTTTTTAGCTTTAGAAACTTACCAAAGTGACCCATTTAACCCGAAATTTTAGCAGAAATCTAAATCTGGTCACCGTTCAGCGAACTTCCTGTAACTTTTTTTTTTTTTCAATTGAAAGATCATCTTTAAAAAAACCGACGCTTTGAAGCTGGACAGCCAACTTATCGACGATTCGGTGATCAAGCCTATAACTTTCTTTTTCCACCCTAGAAACTTACCAAGGTGAACCATTTAACCCGAAATTTCACCAGAAATGTAAATCTGGTCTCCGATTTGTGAAATTCCGGTAACTTTTTTAAAATTGAAAGATCATGTTTAAAAACCCTACGCTTTGAAGCTGAGCCAACTTATCGACGATTGGGTGACCAAGCCAATAACTTTTTTTTTTCCACCCTGGAAACTTAACAAAGTGACCCATTTAACTCGAAATTTTACCAGAAATCTAAATCTGGTCTCCGTTTTGCGAAATTCCTGTAACTTTTTTTTTTAAATTGAAAGAAAATCTTTAAAAAAACCGACGCTTTGAAGCTGGACAGCCAACTTATCGACGATTCGGTGACCAAGCCTATAACTTTCTTTTTTCCACCCTAGAAACTTACCAATGTGACCCATTTAACTCGAAATTGTACCAGAAATCTAAATCTGGTCTCCGTTTTGCGAAATTCCTGTAACATTTTTTTAAATTGAAAGTTCATCTTTAAAAAAACCGACGCTTTGACGCTGGACAGCCACTTTACCGACGATTCGGTGACCAAGCCAATCACTTTTTTTTACCCTTAGAAACTTACCAAAGTAACCCATTTAACCCGAAATTTTAGCAGAAATCTAAATCTGGTCTCCGTTCTGCGAAATTTCTGTAACTTTTTTTTTTTTTTTTTTAAATTGAAAGATCATCTTTAAAAAACCGACGCTTTGAAGCTGGACAGCCAACTTATCGACGATTCGGTGACCAAGCCTATAACTTTCTTTTCCACCCTAGAAACTTACCAAAGTGACTCATTTAACTCAAAAGTTTACCAGAAATCTAAATCTGGTCTCCGTTTGCGAAATTCCTATAACTTTTTTTAAAATTGAAAGATCATTTTTAAAAAACCGACGCTTTGACGCTGGACAGCCACTTTACCGACGATTCGGTGACCAAGCCAATAACTTTTTTTTTTTTTAGCCTTAGAAACTTACCAAAGTGACCCATTTAACCCGAAATTTTAGCAGAAATCTAAATCTGGTCTCCGTTCTGCGAAATTCCTATAACTTTTTTTAAATTGAAAGATCATTTTTAAAAAAACCGACGCTTTGACGCTGGACAGCCACTTTAACGACGATTCGGTGACCAAGCCAATCACTTTTTTTTTAACCTTAAGAAACTTACCAAAGTGACCCATTTAACCGGAAATTTTAGCAGAAATCTAAATCTGGTCTCCGTTCTGCGAAATTTCTGTAACTTTTTTTTAAATTGAAAGATCATTTTTAAAAAACCGACGCTTTGACGCTGGACAGCCACTTTACCGACGATTCGGTGACCAAGCCAATAACTTTTTTTTTAGCCTTAGAAACTTACCAAAGTGACCCATTTAACCCGAAATTTTAGCAGAAATCTAAATCTGGTCTCCGTTCTGCGAAATTCCTGTAACTCTTTTTTTTAAATTGAAAGATCATCTTTAAAAAAACCGACGCTTTGAAGCTGGACAGCCAACTTATCGACGATTCGGTGACCAAGCCTATAACTTTTTTTTTCCACCCTAGAAACTTACCAAAGTGACCCATTTAACCCTAAATTTCAGCAGAAATCTAAATCTGGTCTCCGTTTGCGAAAATTCTGTAACTTTTTTTAAATTGAAAGATCATCTTTAAAAAACTCGACGCTTTGAAGCTGAGCCAACTTATCGACGATTGGGTGACCAAGCCAATAACTTTTTTTTTTTTTCCACCCTAGAAACTTACCAAAGTGACCCATTTAACCCGAAATTTTACCAGAAATCTAAATCTGGTCTCCGATTTAAGAAATTCCGGTAACTTTTTTTAAATTGAAAGATCATTTTAAAAAAACCGACGCTTTGACGCTGGACAGCCACTTTACCGACGATTCGGTGACCAAGCCAATCACTTTTTTTTTAACCTTAGAAACTTACCAAAGTGACCCATTTAACCCGAAATTTTAGCAGAAATCTAAATCTGGTCTCCGTTTTGTGAAATTCCTATAACTTTTTTTTAAATTGAAAGATCATTTTTAAAAAAAACCGACGCTTTGAAGCTGGACAGCCAACTTATCGACGATTCGGTGACCAAGCCTATAACTTTCTTTTTCCACCCTAGAAACCTACCAAAGTGACTCATTTAACTCGAAATTTTACCAGAAATCTAAATCTGGTCTCCGTTTGCGAAATTCCTATAACATTTTTTTTTTAAATTGAAAGATCATTTTTAAAAAACCGACGCTTTGACGCTGGACAGCCACTTTACCGACGATTCGGTGACCAAGCCAATCACTTTTTTTTAGCCTTAGAAACTTACCAAAGTGACCCATTTAACCCGAAATTTTAGCAGAAATCTAAATCTGGTCTCCGTTCTGCGAAATTTCTGTAACTTTTTTTTTTTAAATTGAAAGATCATCTTTAGAAAAACCGACGCTTTGACGCTGGACAGCCACTTTACCGACGATTCAGTGACCAAGCCATTAACTTTTTTTTTAGAATTAGAAACTTACCAAAGTGACCCATTTAACCCGAAATTTTAGCAGAAATCTAAATCTGGTCTCCGTTCTGCGAAATTTCTGTAACTTTTTTTTTTTTTTAAATTGAAAGATCATTTTTAAAAACCGACGCTTTGACGCTGGACAGCCACTTTAACGACGATTCAGTGACCAAGCCATTAACTTTTTTTTTTAGAATTAGAAACTTACCAAAGTGACCCATTTAACCCGAAATTTTAGCAGAAATCTAAATCTGGTCTCCGTTTTGTGAAATTCCTGTAACATTTTTTTAAATTGAAAGATCATTTTTAAAAAACCGATGCTTTGACGCTGGACAGCCACTTTACCGACGATTCGGTGACCAAGCCAATCTTTTTTTTAGCCTTAGAAACTTACCAAAGTGACCCATTTAACCCGAAATTTTATCAGAAATCTAAATCTGGTCTCCGATTTGCGAAATTCCGGTAACTTTTTTTTTTAAATTGAAAGATCATCTTTAAAAAAACCGACGCTTTGAAGCTGAGCCAACTTATCGACGATTGGGTGACCAAGCCAATAACTTTTTTTTCCAGAATTAGAAACTTACCAAAGTGACCCATTTAACTCGAAATTTTACCAGAAATCTAAATCTGGTCTCCGTTTTGCGAAATTCCTGTAACTTTTTTTTTTTTTTAAATTGAAAGTTCATCTTTAAAAACCGACGCTTTGACGCTGGAAAGCGACTTTACCGACGATTCGGTGACCAAGCCAATCACTTTTTTAGCCTTAGAAACTTACCAAAGTGACCCATTTAAACCGAAATTTTAGCAGAAATCTAAATCTGGTCTCCGTTTTGCGAAATTCTGTAACTTTTTTAAATTGAAAGATCATTTTTAAAAAAACCGACGCTTTGAAGCTGGACAGCCAACTTATCGACGATTCGGTGACCAAGCCTATAACTTTCTTTTTTCCACCCTAGAAACCTACCAAAGTGACTCATTTAACTCGAAATTTTACCAGAAATCTAAATCTGGTCTCCGTTTTGCGAAATTCCTATAACTTTTTTTAAATTGAAAGATCATTTTTAAAAAAACCGACGCTTTGACGCTGGACAGCCACTTTACCGACGATTCGGTGACCAAGCCAATCAGTTTTTTTTTTTAGCCTTAGAAACTTACCAAAGTGACCCATTAAACCCGAAATTTTAGCAGAAATCTAAATCTGGTCTCCGTTCTGCGAAATTTCTGTAACTTTTTTTTAAATTGAAAGATCATCTTTAGAAAAACCGACGCTTTGACGCTGGACAGCCACTTTACCGACGATTCAGTGACCAAGCCATTAACTTTTTTTTTTAGAATTAGAAACTTACCAAAGTGACCCATTTAACCCGAAATTTTAGCAGAAATCTAAATCTGGTCTCCGTTCTGCGAAATTTCTGTAACTTTTTTTAAATTGAAAGATCATTTTTAAAAAAACCGACGCTTTGACGCTGGACAGCCACTTTACCGACGATTCAGTGACCAAGCCATTAACTTTTTTTTTAGAATTAGAAACTTACCAAAGTGACCCATTTAACCCGAAATTTTAGCAGAAATCTAAATCTGGTCTCCGTTTTGTGAAATTCCTGTAACTTTTTTTTAAATTGAAAGATCATTTTTAAAAACCGACGCTTTGACGCTGGACAGCCACTTTACCGACGATTCGGTGACCAAGCCAATCACTTTTTTAGCCTTAGAAACTTACCAAAGTGACCCATTTAACCCGAAATTTTAGCAGAAATCTAAATCTGGTCTCCGATTTGCGAAATTCCGGTAACATTTTTTTTAAATTGAAAGTTCATCTTTAAAA
>BMAU01009247.1:0-29596 GCA_019973935.1 Trichonephila clavipes
CGATTCGGTGATCAAGCCTATAACTTTCTTTTCCACCCTAGAAACTTACCAAGGTGAACCATTTAACCCGAAATTTCACCAGAAATCTAAATCTGGTCTCCGATTTGTGAAATTCCGGTAACTTTTTTTTAAAATTGAAAGATCATGTTTAAAAAACCCTACGCTTTGAAGCTGAGCCAACTTATCGACGATTGGGTGACCAAGCCAATAACTTTTTTTTTTTTTCCACCTAGAAACTTACCAAAGTGACCCATTTAACTCGAAATTTTACCAGAAATCTAAATCTGGTCTCCGTTTTGCGAAATTCCTGTAACATTTTTTTTTTTTTAAATTGAAAGTTCATCTTTAAAAAAACCGACGCTTTGACGCTGGACAGCCACTTTACCGACGATTCGGTGACCAAGCCAATTTTTTTTTTTTTTAGCCTTAGAAACTTACCAAAGTGACCCATTTAACCCGAAATTTTAGCAGAAATCTAAATCTGGTCTCCGTTTTGTGAAATTCCTGTAACTTTTTTTTTTTTAAATTGAAAGAAAATCTTTAAAAAACCGACGCTTTGAAGCTGGACAGCCAACTTATAGACGATTCGGTGACCAAGCCTATAACTTTCATTTTTTTCCACCCTAGAAACTTACCAAAGTGACTCATTTAACTCGAAATTTTAGCAGAAATCTAAATGTGGTCTCCTTTTTGCGAAATTCTTATAACTTTTTTTTTAAATTTAAAGATCATTTTTAAAAAAACCGAAGCTTTGACGCTGGACAGCCACTTTACCGACGATTCGGTGACCAAGCCAATCACTTTTTTTTTATCCTTAGAAACTTACTAAAGTGACCCATTTAACCCGAAATTTTAGCAGAAATCTAAATCTGGTCTCCGTTCTGCGAAATTCCTGTAACTTTTTTTTTTAAATTGAAAGATCATCCTTAAAAAAACGACGCTTTGAAGCTGGACAGCCAACTTATCGACGATTCGGTGACCAAGCCTATAACTTTCTTTTTCCACCCTAGAAACTTACCAAAGTGACTCATTTAACTCGAAATTTTACCAGAAATCTAAATCTGGTCTCCGTTTTGCGAAATTCCTATAACTTTTTTTAAATTGAAAGATCATTTTTAAAAAACCGACGCTTTGACGCTGGACAGCCACTTTACCGACGATTCGGTGACCAAGCCAATACTTTTTTACCCTTAGAAACTTACCAAAGTAACCCATTTAACCCGAAATTTTAGCAGAAATCTAAATCTGGTCTCCGTTCTGCGAAATTCCTATAACTAAATCTGGTCTCCGTTTCGCGAAATTTTTTTTTTAAATTGAAAGATCATTTTTAAAAACCGACGCTTTGACGCTGGACAGCCACTTTAACGACGATTCGGTGACCAAACCAATCACTTTTTTTAACCTTAAGAAACTTACCAAAGTGACCCATTTAACCGGAAATTTTAGCAGAAATCTAAATCTGGTCTCCGTTCTGCGAAATTTCTGTAACTTTTTTAAATTGAAAGATCATTTTTAAAAAAACCGACGCTTTGACGCTGGACAGCCAACTTATCGACGATTCGGTGACCAAGCCTATAACTTTCTTTTTCCACCCTAGAAACTTACCAAGGTGACCCATTTAACTCGAAATTTTAGCAGAAATCTAAATCTGGTCTCCGTTGTGCGAAAATGCTGTAACTTTTTTTTAAATTGAAAGATCATCTTTAAAAAAACTCGACTCTTTGAAGCTGAGCCAACTTATCGACGATTGGGTGACCAAGCCAATAACTTTTTTTTTTCCACCCTAGAAACTTACCAAAGTGACCCATTTAACCCGAAATTTTACCAGAAATCTAAATCTGGTCTCCGATTTAAGAAATTCCGGTAACTTTTTTTTAAATTGAAACATCATCTTTAAAAAAACCGACGCTTTGACGCTGGACAGCCACTTTACCGACGATTCGGTGACCAAGCCAATCACTTTTTTAACCTTAAGAAACTTACCAAAGTGACCCATTTAACCCGAAATTTTAGCAGAAATCTAAATCTGGTCTCCGTTTTGCGAAATTCGTATAACTTTTTTTTAAATTGAAAGATCATTTTTTAAAAAAACCGACGCTTTGAAGCTGGACATCCAACTTATCGACGATTCGGTGACCAAGCCTATAACTTTTTTTATCCACCCTAGAAACCTACCAAAGTGACTCATTTAACTCGAAATTTTACCAGAAATCTAAATCTGGTCTCCGTTTTGTGAAATTCCTATTTTTTTTTTAAATTGAAAGATCATTTTTAAAAAAACCGACGCTTTGACGCTGGACAGCCACTTTACCGACGATTCGGTGACCAAGCCAATCACTTTTTTAGCCTTAGAAACTTACCAAAGTGACCCATTTAACCCGAAATTTTAGCAGAAATCTAAATCTGGTCTCCGTTCTACGAAATTTCTGTAACTTTTTTTTAAATTTAAAGATCATCTTTAGAAAAACCGACGCTTTGACGCTGGACAGCCGCTTTACCGACGATTCAGTGACCAAGACATTAACTTTTTTTTTTAGAATTAGAAACTTACCAAAGTGACCCATTTAACCCGAAATTTTAGCAGAAATCTAAATCTGGTCTCCGTTCAGCGAACTTCCTGTAACTTTTTTTTTTAAATTGAAAGATCATCTTTAAAAAAACCGACGCTTTGAAGCTGGACAGCCAACTTATCGACGATTCGGTGATCAAGCCTATAACTTTCTTTTTTCCACCCTAGAAACTTACCAAGGTGAACCATTTAACCCAAAATTTCACCAGAAATCTAAATCTGGTCTCCGATTTGTGAAATTCCGGTAACTTTTTTTTAAATTGAAAGATCATGTTTAAAAAACCCTACGCTTTGAAGCTGAGCCAACTTATCGACGATTGGGTGACCAAGCCAATAACTTTTTTTTTTTTCCACCCTAGAAACTTACCAAAGTGACCCATTTAACTCGAAATTTTACCAGAAATCTAAATCTGGTCTCCGTTTTGTGAAATTCCTGTAACATTTTTTTTTAAATTGAAAGTTCATCTTTAAAAACCGACGCTTTGACGCTGGACAGAGACTTTACCGACGATTCGGTGACCAAGCCAATAACTTTTTTTTTTAGCCTTAGAAACTTACCAAAGTGACCCATTTAACCCGAAATTGTACCAGAAATCTAAATCTGGTCTCCGTTTTGCGAAATTCCTGTAACATTTTTTTTTAAATTGAAAGTTCATCTTTAAAAAAACCGACGCTTTGAAGCTGGACAGCCAACTTATAGACGATTCGGTGATCAAGCCTATAACTTTTTTTTCCACCCTAGAAACTTACCAAAGTGACTCATTTAACTCAAAATTTTAGCAGAAATCTAAATCTGGTCTCCGTTTTGCGAAATTCTTATAAATTTTTTAAATTGAAAGATCATTTTTAAAAAACCGAAGCTTTGACGCTGGACAGCCACTTTACCGACGATTCGGTGACCAAGCCAATCACTTTTTTTTTTAGCCTTAGAAACTTACCAAAGTGACCCATTTAACCCGAAATTTTAGCAGAAATCTAAATCTGGTCTCCGTTCTGCGAAATTTCTGTAACTTTTTTAAATTGAAAGATCATCTTTAAAAAAACCGACGCTTTGAAGCTGGACAGCCAACTTATCGACGATTCAGTGACCAAGCCTATAACTTTCTTTTTCCACCCTAGAAACTTACCAAAGTGACTCATTTAACTCGAAATTTTACCAGAAATCTAAATCTGGTCTCCGTTTTGCGAAATTCCTATAACTTTTTTAAATTGAAAGATCATTTTTAAAAAAACCGACGCTTTGACGCTGGACAGCCACTTTACCGACGATTCGGTGACCAAGCCAATCACTTTTTTTTTTACCCTTAGAACTTACCAAAGTAACCCATTTAACCCGAAATTTTAGCAGAAATCTAAATCTGGTCTCCGTTCTGCGAAATTTCTGTAACTTTTTTTAAATTGAAAGATCATCTTTAGAAAAACCGACGCTTTGAAGCTGGACAGCCAACTTATCGACGATTCGGTGACCAAGCCTATAACTTTCTTTTTCCACCCTAGAAACTTACCAAAGTGACTCATTTAACTCAAAATTTTACCAGAAATCTAAATCTGGTCTCCGTTTGCGAAATTCCTATAACTTTTTTTTAAATTGAAAGATCATTTTTAAAAAACCGACGCTTTGACGCTGGACAGCCACTTTAACGACGATTCGGTGACCAAGCCAATAACTTTTTTTAACCTTAAGAAACTTACCAAAGTGACCCATTTAACCGGAAATTTTAGCAGAAATCTAAATCTGGTCTCCGTTCTGCGAAATTTCTGTAACTTTTTTTAAATTGAAAGATCATTTTTAAAAAACTGACGCTTTGACGCTGGACAGCCAACTTATCGACGATTCGGTGACCAAGCCTATAACTTTATTTTTCCACCCTAGAAACTTACCAAAGTGACCCATTTAACTCGAAATTTTAGCAGAAATCTAAATCTGGTCTCCGTTCTGCGAAAATTCTGTAACTTTTTTTTTTTTAAATTGAAAGATCATCTTTAAAAAACCGACGCTTTGAAGCTGACAGCCAACTTATCGACGATTGGGTGACCAAGCCAATAACTTTTTTTTTCCACCCTAGAAACTTACCAAAGTGACCCATTTAACCCGAATTTTTACCAGAAATCTAAATCTGGTCTCCGATTTAAGAAATTCCGGTAACTTTTTTTTAAATTGAAACATCATCTTTAAAAAAACCGACGCTTTGACGCTGGACAGCCACTTTACCGACGATTCGGTGACCAAGCCAATCACTTTTTTTTTTAACCTTAAGAAACTTACCAAAGTGACCCATTTAACCCGAAATTTTAGCAGAAATCTAAATCTGGTCTCCGTTTTGTGAAATTCCTATAACTTTTTTTTTTAAATTGAAAGATCATTTTTAAAAAACCGACGCTTTGAAGCTGGACAGCCAACTTATCGACGATTCGGTGACCAAGCCTATAACTTTTTTTAGAATTAGAAACTTACCAAAGTGACTCATTTAACTCGAAATTTTACCAGAAATCTAAATCTGGTCTCCGTTTTGCGAAATTCCTGTAACTTTTTTTTTTAAATTGAAAGATCATTTTTAAAAAAACCGACGCTTTGACGCTGGACAGCCACTTTACCGACGATTCGGTGACCAAGCCAATCACTTTTTTTTTTAGCCTTAGAAACTTACCAAAGTGACCCATTTAACCCGAAATTTTAGCAGAAATCTAAATCTGGTCTCCGTTCTACGAAATTTCTGTTTTTTTTTTTAAATTGAAAGATCATCTTTAAAAAACCGACGCTTTGACGCTGGACAGCCAACTTTACCGACGATTCAGTGACCAAGACATTAACTTTTTTTTTTAGAATTAGAAACTTACCAAAGTGACCCATTTAACCCGAAATTTTAGCAGAAATCTAAATCTGGTCTCCGTTCTGCGAAATTCCTGTAACTTTTTTAAATTGAAAGATCATCTTTAAAAAAAACCGACGCTTTGAAGCTGGACAGCCAACTTATCGACGATTCGGTGATCAAGCCTATAACTTTCTTTTTTCCACCCTAGAAACTTACCAAGGTGAACCATTTAACCCAAAATTTCACCAGAAATCTAAATCTGGTCTCCGATTTGTGAAATTCCGGTAACTTTTTTTTAAATTGAAAGATCATGTTTAAAAAACCCGACGCTTTGAAGCTGAGCCAACTTATCGACGATTGGGTGACCAAGCCAATAACTTTTTTTTCCACCCTAGAAACTTACCAAAGTGACCCATTTAACTCGAAATTTTACCAGAAATCTAAATCTGGTCTCCGTTTTGCGAAATTCCTATAACGTTTTTTTAAATTGAAAGTTCATCTTTAAAAAAACCGACGCTTTGACGCTGGACAGCCACTTTACCGACGATTCGGTGACCAAGCCAATAACTTTTTTTTAGCCTTAGAAACTTACCAAAGTGACCCATTTAACCCGAAATTTTACCAGAAATCTAAATCTGGTCTCCGTTTTGCGAAATTCCTGTAACATTTTTTTAAATTGAAAGATCATCTTTAAAAAAACCGACGCTTTGAAGCTGGACAGCCAACTTATCGACGATTCGGTGACCAAGCCTATAACTTTCTTTTTCCACCCTAGAAACTTACCAAAGTGACTCATTTAACTCAAAATTTTAGCAGAAATCTAAATCTGGTCTCCGTTTTGCGAAATTCTTATAATTTTTTTAAATTGAAAGATCATTTTAAAAAAACCGACGCTTTGACGCTGGACATTCACTTTACCGACGATTCGGTGACCAAGCCAATCACTTTTTTTTAGCCTTAGAAACTTACCAAAGTGACCCATTTAACCCGAAATTTTAGCAGAAATCTAAATCTGGTCTCCGTTCTGCGAAATTTCTGTAACTTTTTTTTAAATTGAAAGATCATCTTTAAAAAAACCGACGCTTTGAAGCTGGACAGCCAACTTATCGACGATTCGGTGACCAAGCCTATAACTTTCTTTTTCCACCCTAGAAACTTACCAAAGTGACTCATTTAACTCGAAATTTTACCAGAAATCTAAATCTGGTCTCCGTTTTTGCGAAATTCCTATAACTTTTTTTTAAATTGAAAGATCATTTTTAAAAAACCGACGCTTTGACGCTGGACAGCCACTTTACCGACGATTCGGTGACCAAGCCAATCACTTTTTTACCCTTAGAAACTTACCAAAGTGACCCATTTAACCCGAAATTTTAGCAGAAATCTAAATCTGGTCTCCGTTCTGCGAAATTTCTGTTTTTAAATTGAAAGATCATCTTTAAAAAACCGACGCTTTGAAGCTGGACAGCCAACTTATCGACGATTCGGTGACCAAGCCTATAACTTTCTTTTTCCACCCTAGAAACTTACCAAAGTGACTCATTTAACTCAAAATTTTACCAGAAATCTAAATCTGGTCTCCGTTTGCGAAATTCCTATAACTTTTTTTTAAATTGAAAGATCATTTTTAAAAAAACCGACGCTTTGACGCTGGACAGCCACATTAACGACGATTCGGTGACCAAACCAATCACTTTTTTTTTTTTAACCTTAGAAACTTACCAAAGTGACCCATTTAACCGGAAATTTTAGCAGAAATCTAAATCTGGTCTCCGTTCTGCGAAATTTCTGTAACTTTTTTTAAATTGAAAGATCATTTTTAAAAAAACCGACGCTTTGACGCTGGACAGCCAACTTATCGACGATTCGGTGACCAAGCCTATAACTTTCTTTTTCCACCCTAGAAACTTACCAAGGTGACCCATTTAACTCGAAATTTTAGCAGAAATCTAAATCTGGTCTCCGTTCTGCGAAAATTCTGTAACTTTTTTTTTAAATTGAAAGATCATCTTTAAAAAACTCGACTCTTTGAAGCTGACAGCCAACTTATCGACGATTGGGTGACCAAGCCAATAACTTTTTTTTTCCACCCTAGAAACTTACCAAAGTGACCCATTTAACCCGAAATTTTACCAGAAATCTAAATCTGGTCTCCGTTTTAAGAAATTCCGGTAACTTTTTTTTTTAAATTGAAACATCATCTTTAAAAAAACCGACGCTTTGACGCTGGACAGCCACTTTACCGACGATTCGGTGACCAAGCCAATCACTTTTTTAACCTTAAGAAACTTACCAAAGTGACCCATTTAACCCGAAATTTTAGCAGAAATCTAAATCTGGTCTCCGTTTTGTGAAATTCCTATAACTTTTTTTTTTAAATTGAAAGATCATTTTTAAAAAAACCGACGCTTTGAAGCTGGACAGCCAACTTATCGACGATTCGGTGACCAAGCCTATAACTTTCTTTATCCACCCTAGAAACCTACCAAAGTGACTCATTTAACTCGAAATTTTACCAGAAATCTAAATCTGGTCTCCGTTTTGCGAAATTCCTATAACTTTTTTAAATTGAAAGATCATTTTTAAAAAAACCGACGCTTTGACGCTGGACAGCCACTTTACCGACGATTCGGTGACCAAGCCAATCACTTTTTTTTTTAGCCTTAGAAACTTACCAAACTGACCCATTTAACCCGAAATTTTAGCAGAAATCTAAATCTGGTCTCCGTTCTACGAAATTTCTGTAACTTTTTTTTTTTAAATTGAAAGATCATCTTTAGAAAAACCGACGCTTTGACGCTGGACAGCCGCTTTACCGACGATTCAGTGACCAAGACATTAACTTTTTTTTTTTAGAATTAGAAACTTACCAAAGTGACCCATTTAACCCGAAATTTTAGCAGAAATCTAAATCTGGTCTCCGTTCAGCGAACTTCCTGTAACTTTTTTTTTTTTAAATTGAAAGATCATCTTTAAAAAAACCGACGCTTTGAAGCTGGACAGCCAACTTATCGACGATTCGGTGATCAAGCCTATAACTTTCTTTTTCCACCCTAGAAACTTACCAAGGTGAACCATTTAACCCAAAATTTCACCAGAAATCTAAATCTGGTCTCCGATTTGTGAAATTCCGGTAACTTTTTTAAATTGAAAGATCATGTTTAAAAAACCCTACGCTTTGAAGCTGAGCCAACTTATCGACGATTGGGTGATCAAGCCAATAACTTTTTTTTCCACCCTAGAAACTTACCAAAGTGATCCATTTAACTCGAAATTTTACCAGAAATCTAAATCTGGTCTCCGTTTTGGGAAATTCCTGTAACATTTTTTTTAAATTGAAAGTTCATCTTTAAAAAAACCGACGCTTTGACGCTGGACAGAGACTTTACCGACGATTCGGTGACCAAGCCAATAACTTTTTTTTTAGCCTTAGAAACTTACCAAAGTGACCCATTTAACCCGAAATTTTACCAGAAATCTAAATCTGGTCTCCGTTTTGCGAAATTCTTGTAACATTTTTTTTTTTAAATTGAAAGTTCATCTTTAAAAAAACCGACGCTTTGAAGCTGGACAGCCAACTTATAGACGATTCGGTGATCAAGCCTATAACTTTTTTTTCCACCCTAGAAACTTACCAAAGTGACTCATTTAACTCAAAATTTTAGCAGAAATCTAAATCTGGTCTCCGTTTTGCGAAATTCTTATAAATTTTTTTAAATTGAAAGATCATTTTTAAAAAAACCGAAGCTTTGACGCTGGACAGCCACGTTACCGACGATTCGGTGACCAAGCCAATCACTTTTTTTTTTAGCCTTAGAAACTTACCAAAGTGACCCATTTAACCCGAAATTTTAGCAGAAATCTAAATCTGGTCTCCGTTCTGCGAAATTTCTGTAACTTTTTTTTTTAAATTGAAAGATCATCTTTAAAAAAACCGACGCTTTGAAGCTGGACAGCCAACTTATCGACGATTCAGTGACCAAGCCTATAACTTTCTTTTTCCACCCTAGAAACTTACCAAAGTGACTCATTTAACTCGAAATTTTACCAGAAATCTAAATCTGGTCTCCGTTTTTGCGAAATTCCTATAACTTTTTTTTAAATTGAAAGATCATTTTTAAAAAAACCGACGCTTTGACGCTGGACAGCCACTTTACCGACGATTCGGTGACCAAGCCAATCACTTTTTTTTACCCTTAGAAACTTACCAAAGTAACCCATTTAACCCGAAATTTTAGCAGAAATCTAAATCTGGTCTCCGTTCTGCGAAATTTCTGTAACTTTTTTAAATTGAAAGATCATCTTTAGAAAAACCGACGCTTTGAAGCTGGACAGCCAACTTATCGACGATTCGGTGACCAAGCCTATAACTTTCTTTTTCCACCCTAGAAACTTACCAAAGTGACTCATTTAACTCAAAATTTTACCAGAAATCTAAATCTGGTCTCCGTTTCGCGAAATTCCTATAACTTTTTTTTAAATTGAAAGATCATTTTTAAAAAAACCGACGCTTTGACGCTGGACAGCCACTTTACCGACGATTCGGTGACCAAGCCAATTACTTTTTTACCCTTAGAAACTTACCAAAGTAACCCATTTAACCCGAAATTTTAGCAGAAATCTAAATCTGGTCTCCGTTCTGCGAAATTCCTTTTTTTTAAATTGAAAGATCATTTTTAAAAAAACCGACGCTTTGACGCTGGACAGCCACTTTAACGACGATTCGGTGACCAAACCAATCACTTTTTTAACCTTAAGAAACTTACCAAAGTGACCCATTTAACCGGAAATTTTAGCAGAAATCTAAATCTGGTCTCCGTTCTGCGAAATTTCTGTAACTTTTTTAAATTGAAAGATCATTTTTAAAAAACCGACGCTTTGACGCTGGACAGCCAACTTATCGACGATTCGGTGACCAAGCCTATAACTTTCTTTTTCCACCCTAGAAACTTACCAAGGTGACCCATTTAACTCGAAATTTTAGCAGAAATCTAAATCTGGTCTCCGTTCTGCGAAAATTCTGTAACTTTTTTTTTAAATTGAAAGATCATCTTTAAAACTCGACTCTTTGAAGCTGAGCCAACTTATCGACGATTGGGTGACCAAGCCAATAACTTTTTTTTTTTTCCACCCTAGAAACTTACCAAAGTGACCCATTTAACCCGAAATTTTACCAGAAATCTAAATCTGGTCTCCGATTTAAGAAATTCCGGTTTTTTTTAAATTGAAACATCATCTTTAAAAAAACCGACGCTTTGACGCTGGACAGCCACTTTACCGACGATTCGGTGACCAAGCCAATCACTTTTTTAACCTTAAGAAACTTACCAAAGTGACCCATTTAACCCGAAATTTTAGCAGAAATCTAAATCTGGTCTCCGTTTTGTGAAATTCCTATAACTTTTTTAAATTGAAAGATCATTTTTAAAAAACCGACGCTTTGAAGCTGGACAGCCAACTTATCGACGATTCGGTGACCAAGCCTATAACTTTCTTTATCCACCCTAGAAACCTACCAAAGTGACTCATTTAACTCGAAATTTTACCAGAAATCTAAATCTGGTCTCCGTTTTGCGAAATTCCTATAACTTTTTTTTTTTAAATTGAAAGATCATTTTTTAAAAAACCGACGCTTTGACGCTGGACAGCCACTTTACCGACGATTCGGTGACCAAGCCAATCACTTTTTTTTAGCCTTAGAAACTTACCAAAGTGACCCATTTAACCCGAAATTTTAGCAGAAATCTAAATCTGGTCTCCGTTCTACGAAATTTCTGTAACTTTTTTTTAAATTGAAAGATCATCTTTAGAAAAACCGACGCTTTGACGCTGGACAGCCGCTTTACCGACGATTCAGTGACCAAGACATTAACTGGTTTTTTTTTTTTTAGAATTAGAAACTTACCAAAGTGACCCATTTAACCCGAAATTTTAGCAGAAATCTAAATCTGGTCTCCGTTCAGCGAACTTCCTGTAACTTTTTTTTTTTAAATTGAAAGATCATCTTTAAAAAAACCGACGCTTTGAAGCTGGACAGCCAACTTATCGACGATTCGGTGATCAAGCCTATAACTTTCTTTTTCCACCCTAGAAACTTACCAAGGTGAACCATTTAACCCAAAATTTCACCAGAAATCTAAATCTGGTCTCCGATTTGTGAAATTCCGGTAACTTTTTTTTAAATTGAAAGATCATGTTTAAAAAACCCTACGCTTTGAAGCTGAGCCAACTTATCGACGATTGGGTGACCAAGCCAATAACTTTTTTTTTCCACCCTAGAAACTTACCAAAGTGACCCATTTAACTCGAAATTTTACCAGAAATCTAAATCTGGTCTCCGTTTTGTGAAATTCCTGTAACATTTTTTTTTTAAATTGAAAGTTCATCTTTAAAAAAACCGACGCTTTGACGCTGGACAGAGACTTTACCGACGATTCGGTGACCAAGCCAATAACTTTTTTTTTTTAGCCTTAGAAACTTACCAAAGTGACCCATTTAACCCGAAATTGTACCAGAAATCTAAATCTGGTCTCCGTTTTGCGAAATTCCTGTAACGTTTTTTTTTTTTTAAATTGAAAGTTCATCTTTAAAAAAACCGACGCTTTGAAGCTGGACAGCCAACTTATAGACGATTCGGTGATCAAGCCTATAACTTTCTTTTTCCACCCTAGAAACTTACCAAAGTGACTCATTTAACTCAAAATTTTAGCAGAAATCTAAATCTGGTCTCCGTTTTGCGAAATTCTTATAAATTTTTTTAAATTGAAAGATCATTTTTAAAAAACCGAAGCTTTGACGCTGGACAGCCACTTTACCGACGATTCGGTGACCAAGCCAATCACTTTTTTTTTAGCCTTAGAAACTTACCAAAGTGACCCATTTAACCCGAAATTTTAGCAGAAATCTAAATCTGGTCTCCGTTTGCGAAATTTCTGTAACTTTTTTAAATTGAAAGATCATCTTTAAAAAAACCGACGCTTTGAAGCTGGACAGCCAACTTATCGACGATTCAGTGACCAAGCCTATAACTTTCTTTTTCCACCCTAGAAACTTACCAAAGTGACACATTTAACTCGAAATTTTAACAGAAATCTAAATCTGGTCTCCGTTTTGCGAAATTCCTATAACATTTTTTTTTAATTGAAAGACCATTTTTAAAAAAACCGACGCTTTGACGCTGGACAGCCACTTTACCGACGATTCGGTGACCAAGCCAATCACTTTTTTTTTTACCCTTAGAAACTTACCAAAGTGACCCATTTAACCCGAAATTTTAGCAGAAATCTAAATCTGGTCTCCGTTCTGCGAAATTTCTGTAACGTTTTTTTTTTAAATTGAAAGATCATCTTTAGAAAAACCGACGCTTTGAAGCTGGACAGCCAACTTATCGACGATTCGGTGACCAAGCCTATAACTTTCTTTTTCCACCCTAGAAACTTACCAAAGTGACTCATTTAACTCAAAATTTTACCAGAAATCTAAATCTGGTCTCCGTTTCGCGAAATTCCTATAACTTTTTTTTTTAAATTGAAAGATCATTTTTAAAAAAACCGACGCTTTGACGCTGGACAGCCACCTTACAGACGATTCGGTGACCAAGCCAATAACTTTTTTAACCTTAAGAAACTTACCAAAGTGACCCATTTAACCGGAAATTTTAGCAGAAATCTAAATCTGGTCTCCGTTCTGCGAAATTTCTGTAACTTTTTTTTAAATTGAAAGATCATTTTTAAAAAAACCGACGCTTTGACGCTGGACAGCCACTTTACCGACGATTCGGTGACCAAGCCAATCACTTTTTTAGCCTTAGAAACTTACCAAAGTGAACCATTTAACCCGAAATTTTAGCAGAAATCTAAATCTGGTCTCCGTTCTGCGAAATTTCTGTAACTTTTTTTTAAATTGAAAGATCATCTTTAGAAAAACCGACGCTTTGAAGCTGGACAGCCAACTTATAGAGGATTCGGTGACCAAGCCTATAACTTTCTTTTTCCACCCTAGAAACTTACCAAAGTGACTCATTTAACTCAAAATTTTACCAGAAATCTAAATCTGGTCTCCGTTTCGCGAAATTCCTATAACTTTTTTTAAATTGAAAGATCATTTTTAAAAAAACCGACGCTTTGACGCTGGACAGCCACTTTACCGACGATTCGGTGAGCAAGCCAATAACTTTTTTTTTTTAGCCCTAGAAACTTACCAAACTGACCCATTTAACCCGAAATTTTAGCAGAAATCTAAATCTGGTCTCCGTTCTGCGGAATTCCTGTAACTTTTTTTTTAAATTGAAAGATCATCTTTAAAAAAACCGACGCTTTGACGCTGGACAGCCACTTTACCGACGATTCGGTGACCAAGCCAATCACTTTTTTTAGCCTTAGAAACTTACCAAATTGACCCATTTAACCCGAAATTTTAGCAGAAATCTAAATCTGGTCTCCGTTTTGCGAAATTTCTGTAACGTTTTTTTTTTAAATTGAAAGATCATCTTTAGAAAAACCGACGCTTTGACGCTGGACAGCCACTTTACCGACGATTCAATGACCAAGCCATTAACTTTTTTTAGAATTAGAAACTTACCAAAGTGACCCATTTAACCCGAAATTTTAGCAGAAATCTAAATCTGGTCTCCGTTCTGCGAAATTTCTGTAACTTTTTTTAAATTGAAAGATCATTTTTAAAAAAACCGACGCTTTGACGCTGGACAGCCACTTTACCGACGATTCAGTGACCAAGCCATTAACTTTTTTAGAATTAGAAACTTACCAAAGTGACCCATTTAACCCGAAATTTTAGCAGAAATCTAAATCTGGTCTCCGTTTTGTGAAATTCCTGTAACATTTTTTTTTTTTTTAAATTGAAAGATCATTTTTAAAAAAACCGACGTTTTGACGCTGGACAGCCACTTTACCGACGATTCGGTGACCAAGCCAATCACTTTTTTTTAGCCTTAGAAACTTACCAAAGTGACCCATTTAACCCGAAATTTTACCAGAAATCTAAATCTGGTCTCCGATTTGCGAAATTCCGGTAACTTTTTTTAAATTGAAAGATCATCTTTAAAAACCCGACGCTTTGAAGCTGAGCCAACTTATCGACGATTGGGTGACCAAGCCAATAACTTTTTTTTCCACCCTAGAAACTTACCAAAGTGACCCATTTAACTCGAAATTTTACCAGAAATCTAAATCTGGTCTCCGTTTTGCGAAATTCCTGTAACATTTTTTTAAATTGAAAGTTCATCTTTAAAAAAACCGACGCTTTGACGCTGGACAGCCACTTTACCGACGATTCGGTGACCAAGCCAATAACTTTTTTTTTAGCTTTAGAAACTTACCAAAGTGACCCATTTAACCCGAAATTTTAGCAGAAATCTAAATCTGGTCTCCGTTAAGCGAACTTCCTGTAACTTTTTTTTTAAATTGAAAGATCATCTTTAAAAAAACCGACGCTTTGAAGCTGGACAGCCAACTTATCGACGATTCGGTGATCAAGCCTATAACTTTCATTTTTTTCCACCCTAGAAACTTACCAAGGTGACCCATTTAACCCGAAATTTCACCAGAAATCTAAATCTGGTCTCCGATTTGTGAAATTCCGGTAACTTTTTTTTTAAATTGAAAGATCATGTTTAAAAAACCCGACGCTTTGAAGCTGAGCCAACTTATCGACGATTGGGTGACCAAGCCAATAACTTTTTTTTTCCACCCTAGAAACTTACCAAAGTGACCCATTTAACTCGAAATTTTACCAGAAATCTAAATCTGGTCTCCGTTTTGCGAAATTCCTGTAACATTTTTTTTTTTTAAATTGAAAGTTCATCTTTAAAAAACCGACGCTTTGAAGCTGGACAGCCAACTTATCGACGATTCGGTGACCAAGCCTATAACTTTTTTTTCCACCCTAGAAACTTACCAAAGTGACTCATTTAACTCAAAATTTTACCAGAAATCTAAATCTGGTCTCGTTTCGCGAAATTCCTATAACTTTTTTTTAAATTGAAAGATCATTTTTAAAAAAACCGACGCTTTGACGCTGGACAGCCACTTTACCGACGATTCGGTGACCAAGCCAATAACTTTTTTAGCCTTAGAAACTTACCAAAGTGACCCATTTAACCCGAAATTTTAGCAGAAATCTAAATCTGGTCTCCGTTCTGCGAAATTCCTGTAACTTTTTTTTTTAAATTGAAAGATCATCTTTAAAAAAACCGACGCTTTGACGCTGGACAGCCACTTTACCGACGATTCGGTGACCAAGCCAATCACTTTTTTTTAGCCTTAGAAACTTACCAAAGTGAACCATTTAACCCGAAATTTTAGCAGAAATCTAAATCTGGTCTCCGTTCTGCGAAATTTCTGTTTTTTTTTTAAATTGAAAGATCATCTTTAGAAAAACCGACGCTTTGAAGCTGGACAGCCAACTTATAGAGGATTCGGTGACCAAGCCTATAACTTTCTTTTTCCACCCTAGAAACTTACCAAAGTGACTCATTTAACTCAAAATTTTACCAGAAATCTAAATCTGGTCTCCGTTTCGCAAAATTCCTATAACTTTTTTAAATTGAAAGATAATTTTTAAAAAACCGACGCTTTGACGCTGGACAGCCACTTTACCGACGATTCGATGACCAAGCCAATAACTTTTTTTTTTAGCCTTAGAAACTTACCAAAGTGACCCATTTAACCCGAAATTTTAGCAGAAATCTAAATCTGGTCTCCGTTCTGCGGAATTCCTGTAACGTTTTTTTTTTTTTTAAATTGAAAGATCATCTTTTAAAAAACCGACGCTTTGACGCTGGTCAGCCACTTTACCGACGATTCAGTGACCAAGCCATTACTTTTTTTTTTTAGAATTAGAAACTTACCAAAGTGACCCATTTAACCCGAAATTTTAGCAGAAATCTAAATCTGGTCTCCGTTCTGCGAAATTTCTGTAACTTTTTTAAATTGAAAGATCATTTTTAAAAAACCGACGCTTTGACGCTGGACAGCCACTTTACCGACGATTCAGTGACCAAGCCATTAACTTTTTTTTTAGAATTAGAAACTTACCAAAGTGACCCATTTAACCCGAAATTTTAGCAGAAATCTAAATCTGGTCTCCGTTTTGTGAAATTCCTGTAACTTTTTTTTTAAATTGAAAGATCATTTTTAAAAAAACCGACTCTTTGACGCTGGACAGCCACTTTACCGACGATTCGGTGACCAAGCCAATCACTTTTTTTTTAGCCTTAGAAACTTACCAAAGTGACCCATTTAACCCGAAATTTTAGCAGAAATCTAAATCTGGTCTCCGATTTGCGAAATTCCGGTAACTTTTTTTTTTAAATTGAAAGATCATCTTTAAAAAACCCGACGCTTTGAAGCTGAGCCAACTTATCGACGATTGGGTGACCAAGCCAATAACTTTTTTTTTCCACCCTAGAAACTTACCAAAGTGACCCATTTAACTCGAAATTTTACCAGAAATCTAAATCTGGTCTCCGTTTTGCGAAATTCCTGTAACATTTTTTTAAATTGAAAGTTCATCTTTAAAAAACCGACGCTTTGACGCTGGACAGCCACTTTACCGACGATTCGGTGACCAAGCCAATAACTTTTTTTTTTTTAGCTTTAGAAACTTACCAAAGTGACCCATTTAACCCGAAATTTTAGCAGAAATCTAAATCTGGTCTCCGTTCAGCGAACTTCCTGTAACTTTTTTTTTTTTTTTTAAATTGAAAGATCATCTTTAAAAAACCCGACGCTTTGAAGCTGAGCCAACTTATCGACGATTCGGTGATCAAGCCTATAACTTTCTTTTTCCACCCTAGAAACTTACCAAGGTGAACCATTTAACCCGAAATTTCACCAGAAATCTAAATCTGGTCTCCGATTTGCGAAGTTCCGGTAACTTTTCTTTTTAATTGAAAGATCATCTTTAAAAAACCCGACGCTTTGAAGCTGAGCCAACTTATCGACGATTGGGTGACCAAGCCAATAACTTCCGCAACTTTTTTTTTCCACCCTAGAAACTTACCAAAGTGACCCATTTAACCCGAAATTTTACCAGAAATCTAAATCTGGTCTCCGATTTGCGAAATTCCTGTAACTTTTTTTTTTAAATTGAAAGATAATTTTTAAAAAAACGACGCTTTGACGCTGGACAGCCACTTTACCGACGATTCGGTGACCAAGCCATTAACTTTTTTTTTTAGAATTAGAAACTTATCAAAGTGACCCATTTAACCCGAAATTTTAGCAGAAATCTAAATCTGGTCTCCGTTTTGTGAAATTCCTGTAACTTTTTTTTTTTTAAATTGAAAGAAAATCTTTAAAAAAACCGACGCTTTGAAGCTGGACAGCCAACTTATCGACGATTCGGTGACCAAGCCTATAACTTTCTTTTTCCACCCTAGAAACTTACCAAAGTGACACATTTAACCCGAAATTTTACCAGAAATCTAAATCTGGTCTCCGTTTTGCGAAATTCTTATAACTTTTTTTTTTAAATTGAAAGATCATTTTTAAAAAAATCGACGCTTTGACGCTGGACAGCCACTTTACCGACGATTCGGTGACCAAGCCAATCATTTTTTTTTAGCCTTAGAAACTTACCAAAGTGACCCATTTAACCCGAAATTTTACCAGAAATCTAAATCTGGTCCCCGATTTGCGAAATTCCGGTAACTTTTTTTTTTTTAAATTGAAAGATCATCTTTAAAAAACCCGACGCTTTGAAGCTAAGCCAACTTATAGACGATTGGGTGACCAAGCCAATAACTTTTTTTTTCAACCTAGAAACTTACCAAAGTAAACCAATTAACTCGAAATTTTACCAGAAATCTAAATCTGGTCTCCGTTTTTCGAAATTCCTGTAACCTTTTTTTAAATTGAAAGGTCATCTTTAAAAAAACCGACGCTTTGAAGCTGGACAGCCAACTTATCGACGATTCGGTGACCAAGCCTATAACTTTCTTTTTCCACCCTAGAAACTTACCAAAGTGACCCATTTAACCCGAAATTTTAGCAGAAATCTAAATGTGGTCTCCGTTCTGCGAAAATTCTGTAACTTTTTTTTAAATTGAAAGATCATCTTTAAAAAACCCGACGCTTTGAAGCTGAGCCAACTTATCGACGATTGGGTGACCAAGCCAATAATTTTTTTTTCCACCCTAGAAACTTACCAAAGTGACCCATTTAACCCGAAATTTTACCAGAAATCTAAATCTGGTCTCCGATTTAAGAAATTCCGGTAACTTTTTTTTAAATTGAAAGATCATCTTTAAAAAAACCGACGCTTTGACGCTGGACAGCCACTTTACCGACGATTCGGTGACCAAGCCAATCACTTTTTTTTTAACCTTAAGAAACTTACCAAAGTGACCCATTTAACCCGAAATTTTAGCAGAAATCTAAATCTGGTCTCCGTTTTGTGAAATTCCTATAATTTTTTTTTTTTTAAATTGAAAGATCATTTTTAAAAAAACCGACGCTTTGAAGCTGGACAGCCAACTTATCGACGATTCGGTGACCAAGCCTATAACTTTCTTTTTCCACCCTAGAAACCTACCAAAGTGACCCATTTAACTCGAAATTTTAACAGAAATCTAAATCTGGTCTCCGTTTTGCGAAATTCCTATAACATTTTTTTTTTAATTGAAAGACCATTTTTAAAAAAACCGACGCTTTGACGCTGGACAGCCACTTTACCGACGATTCGGTGACCAAGCCAATCACTTTTTTTTTTAGCCTTAGAAACTTACCAAAGTGACCCATTTAACCCGAAATTTTAGCAGAAATGGAAATCTGGTCTCCGTTCTGCGAAATTTCTGTAACATTTTTTTAAATTGAAAGATCATCTTTAGAAAAACCGACGCTTAGACGCTGGACAGCCACTTTACCGACGATTCGGTGACCAAGCCAATAACTTTTTTTTTTTTTAGCTTTAGAAACTTACCAAAGTGACCCATTTAACCCGAAATTTTAGCAGAAATCTAAATCTGGTCTCCATTTCAGCGAACTTCCTGTAACTTTTTTTTTGAATTGAAAGATCATCTTTAAAAAAACCGACGCTTTGAAGCTGGACAGCCAACTTATCGACGATTCGGTGATCAAGCCTATAACTTTCTTTTTCCACCCTAGAAACTTACCAAGGTGAACCATTTAACCCGAAATTTCACCAGAAATCTAAATCTGGTCTCCGATTTGCGAAATTCCGGTAACTTTTCTTTTTAATTGAAAGATCATCTTTAAAAAAACCGACGCTTTGAAGCTGAGCCAACTTATCGACGATTGGGTGACCAAGCCAATAACTTTTTTTCCACCCTAGAAACTTACCAAAGTGACCCATTTAACTCGAAATTTTACCAGAAATCTAAATCTGGTCTCCGTTTTGCGAAATTCCTGTAACTTTTTTTTAAATTGAAAGATAATTTTTAAAAAAACGACGCTTTGACGCTGGACAGCCACTTTACCGACGATTCGGTGACCAAGCCATTAACTTTTTTTTTTTAGAATTAGAAACTTATCAAAGTGACCCATTTAACCCGAAATTTTAGCAGAAATCTAAATCTGGTCTCCGTTTTTGTGAAATTCCTGTAACTTTTTTTTTAAATTGAAAGAAAATCTTTAAAAAAACCGACGCTTTGAAGCTGGACAGCCAACTTATCGACGATTCGGTGACCAAGCCTATAACTTTCTTTTTCCACCCTAGAAACTTACCAAAGTGACACATTTAACCCGAAATTTTACCAGAAATCTAAATCTGGTCTCCGATTTGCGAAATTCCTATAACTTTTTTTTTTAAATTGAAAGATCATCTTTAAAAAAACCGACGCTTTGAAGCTGGACAGCCAACTTATCGACAATTCGGTGACCAAGCCTATAACTTTCTTTTTCCACCCTAGAAACTTACCAAAGTGACTCATTTAACTCAAAATTTTACCAGAAATCTAAATCTGGTCTCCGTTTTGCGAAATTCTTATAACTTTTTTTAAATTGAAAGATCATTTTTAAAAAATCGAAGCTTTGACGCTGGACAGTTACTTTACCGACGATTCGGTGACCAAGCCAATCACTTTTTTTTAGCCTTAGAAACTTACCAAAGTGACCCATTTAACCCGAAATTTTAGCAGAAATCTAAATCTGGTCCCCGATTTGCGAAATTCGGTAACTTTTTTAAATTGAAAGATCATCTTTAAAAAACCCGACGCTTTGAAGCTAAGCCAACTTATACACGATTGGGTGACCAAGCCAATAACTTTTTTTTTCCACCCTAGAAACTTACCAAAGTGATCCATTTAACTCGAAATTTTACCAGAAATCTAAATCTGGTCTCCGTTTTTGAAATTCTGTAACATTTTTTTTTAAATTGAAAGTTCATCTTTAAAAAACCGACGCTTTGAAGCTGGACAGCCAACTTATCGACGATTCGGTGACCAAGCCTATAACTTTCTTTTTCCACCCTAGAAACCTACCAAAGTGACTCATTTAACTCGAAATTTTACCAGAAATCTAAATCTGGTCTCCGTTTTGCGAAATTCCTATAACTTTTTTTTTTTTTTTAAATTGAAAGATCATTTTTAAAAAACCGACGCTTTGACGCTGGACAGCCACTTTACCGACGATTCGGTGACCAAGCCAATCACTTTTTTAGCCTTAGAAACTTACCAAAGTGAACCATTTAACCCGAAATTTTAGCAGAAATCTAAATCTGGTCTCCGTTCTGCGAAATTTCTGTAACTTTTTTTAAATTGAAAGATCATCTTTAGAAAAACCGACGCTTTGACGCTGGACAGCCACTTTACCGACGATTCGGTGACCAAGCCAATAACTTTTTTTTTAGCTTTAGAAACTTACCAAAGTGACCCATTTAACCCGAAATTTTAGCAGAAATCTAAATCTGGTCTCCATTTCAGCGAACTTCCTGTAACTTTTTTTTTTGAATTGAAAGATCATCTTTAAAAAAACCGACGCTTTGAAGCTGGACAGCCAACTTATCGACGATTCGGTGATCAAGCCTATAACTTTTTTTTCCACCCTAGAAACTTACCAAGGTGAACCATTTAACCCGAAATTTCACCAGAAATCTAAATCTGGTCTCCGATTTGCGAAATTCCGGTAACTTTTCTTTTTAATTGAAAGATCATCTTTAAAAAACCCGACGCTTTGAAGCTGAGCCAACTTATCGACGATTGGGTGACCAAGCCAATAACTTTTTTTTTCCACCCTAGAAACTTACCAAAGTGACCCATTTAACTCGAAATTTTACCAGAAATCTAAATCTGGTCTCCGTTTTGCGAAATTCCTGTAACTTTTTTTAAATTGAAAGATAATTTTTAAAAAAACGACGCTTTGACGCTGGACAGCCACTTTACCGACGATTCGGTGACCAAGCCATTAACTTTTTTTTAGAATTAGAAACTTATCAAAGTGACCCATTTAACCCGAAATTTTAGCAGAAATCTAAATCTGGTCTCCGTTTTGTGAAATTCCTGTAACTTTTTTTTTAAATTGAAAGAAAATCTTTAAAAAAACCGACGCTTTGAAGCTGGACAGCCAACTTATCGACGATTCGGTGTCCAAGCCTATAACTTTCTTTTTTCACCCTAGAAACTTACCAAAGTGACACATTTAACCCGAAATTTTACCAGAAATCTAAATCTGGTCTCCGATTTGCGAAATTCCTAGAACTTTTTTTTTTAAATTGAAAGATCATCTTTAAAAAAACCGACGCTTTGAAGCTGGACAGCCAACTTATCGACAATTCGGTGACCAAGCCTATAACTTTCTTTTTCCACCCTAGAAACTTACCAAAGTGACTCATTTAACTCGAAATTTTACCAGAAATCTAAATCTGGTCTCCGTTTTGCGAAATTCTTATAACTTTTTTAAATTGAAAGATCATTTTTAAAAAATCGAAGCTTTGACGCTGGACAGTTACCACTTTACCGACGATTCGGTGACCAAGCCAATCACTTTTTTTTTTTAGCCTTAGAAACTTACCAAAGTGACCCATTTAACCCGAAATTTTAGCAGAAATCTAAATCTGGTCCCCGATTTGCGAAATTCCGGTAACTTTTTTAAATTGAAAGATCATCTTTAAAAAACCCGACGCTTTGAAGCTAAGCCAACTTATACACGATTGGGTGACCAAGCCAATAACTTTTTTTTTCCACCTAGAAACTTACCAAAGTGACCCATTTAACTCGAAATTTTACCAGAAATCTAAATCTGGTCTCCGTTTTGCGAAATTCCTGTAACATTTTTTTTTTTAAATTGAAAGTTCATCTTTAAAAACCGACGCTTTGAAGCTGGACAGCCAACTTATCGACGATTCGGTGACCAAGCCTATAACTTTCTTTTTCCACCCTAGAAACTTACCAAAGTGACCCATTTAACCCGAAATTTTAGCAGAAATCTAAATGTGGTCTCCGTTCTGCGAAAATTCTGTAACTTTTTTTAAATTGAAAGATCATCTTTAAAAAACTCGACGCTTTGAAGCTGAGCCAACTTATCGACGATTGGGTGACCAAGACAATAACTTTTTTCCACCCTAGAAACTTACCAAAGTGACCCATTTAACCCGAAATTTTACCAGAAATCTAAATCTGGTCTCCGATTTAAGAAATTCCGGTAACTTTTTTTTAAATTGAAAGATCATCTTTAAAAAAACCGACGCTTTGACGCTGGACAGCCACTTTACCGACGATTCTGTGACCAAGCCAATCACTTTTTTTTTTTTTTAACCTTAAGAAACTTACCAAAGTGACCCATTTAACCCGAAATTTTAGCAGAAATCTAAATCTGGTCTCCGTTTTGTGAAATTCCTATAACTTTTTTTTTTAAATTGAAAGATCATTTTTAAAAAAACCGACGCTTTGAAGCTGGACAGCCAACTTATCGACGATTCGGTGACCAAGCCTATAACTTTCTTTTTCCACCCTAGAAACCTACCAAAGTGACTCATTTAACCCGAAATTTTACCAGAAATCTAAATCTGGTCTCCGTTTTGCGAAATTCCTATAACTTTTTTTTTAAATTGAAAGATCATTTTTAAAAAACCGACGCTTTGACGCTGGACAGCCACTTTACAGACGATTCGGTGACCAAGCCAATCACTTTTTTTTAGCCTTAGAAACTTACCAAAGTGAACCATTTAACCCGAAATTTTAGCAGAAATCTAAATCTGGTCTCCGTTCTGCGAAATTTCTGTAACTTTTTTAAATTGAAAGATCATCTTTAGAAAAACCGACGATTTGAAGCTGGACAGCCAACTTATAGAGGATTCGGTGACCAAGCCTATAACTTTCTTTTTCCACCCTAGAAACTTACCAAAGTGACTCATTTAACTCAAAATTTTACCAGAAATCTAAATCTGGTCTCCGTTTCGCGAAATTCCTATAACTTTTTTTTTTAAATTGAAAGATCATTTTAAAAAAACCGACGCTTTGACGCTGGACAGCCACTTTACCGACGATTCGGTGAGCAAGCCAATAACTTTTTTTTTTTAGCCTTAGAAACTTACCAAAGTGACCCATTTAACCCGAAATTTTAGCAGAAATCTAAATCTGGTCTCCGTTCTGCGGAATTCCTGTAACTTTTTTTTTTTAAATTGAAAGATCATCTTTAAAAAAAAACCGACGCTTTGACGCTGGACAGCCACTTTACCGACGATTCGGTGACCAAGCCAATCACTTTTTAGCCTTAGAAACTTACCAAAGTGACCCATTTAACCCGAAATTTTAGCAGAAATCTAAATCTGGTCTCCGTTTTGCGAAATTTCTGTAACTTTTTTAAATTGAAAGATCATCTTTAGAAAAACCGACGCTTTGACGCTGGACAGCCACTTTACGGACGATTCAGTGACCAAGCCATTAACTTTTTTAGAATTAGAAACTTACCAAAGTGACCCATTTAACCCGAAATTTTAGCAGAAATCTAAATCTGGTCTCCGTTCTGCGAAATTTCTGTAACTTTTTTAAATTGAAAGATCATTTTAAAAAAACCGACGCTTTGACGCTGGACAGCCACTTTACCGACGATTCAGTGACCAAGCCATTAACTTTCTTTTTAGAATTAGAAACTTACCAAAGTGACCCATTTAACCCGAAATTTTAGCAGAAATCTAAATCTGGTCTCCGTTTTGTGAAATTCCGGTAACTTTTTTTTTAAATTGAAAGATCATTTTTAAAAAAACCGAAGTTTTGACGCTGGACAGCCACTTTACCGACGATTCGGTGACCAAGCCAATCACTTTTTTAGCCTTAGAAACTTACCAAAGTGACCCATTTAACCCGAAATTTTAGCAGAAATCTAAATCTGGTCTCCGATTTGCGAAATTCCGGTAACTTTTTAAATTGAAAGATCATCTTTAGAAAAACCGACGCTTTGAAGCTGGACAGCCAACTTATAGAGGATTCGGTGACCAAGCCTATAACTTTCTTTTTCCACCCTAGAAACTTACCAAAGTGACTCATTTAACTCAAAATTTTACCAGAAATCTAAATCTGGTCTCCGTTTCATAAAATTCCTATAACTTTTTTTTTTTAAATTGAAAGATCATTTTTAAAAAACCGACGCTTTGACGCTGGACAGCCACTTTACCGACGATTCGATGACCAAGACAATAACTTTTTTTCCACCCTAGAAACTTACCAAAGTGACCCATTTAACCCGAAATTTTACCAGAAATCTAAATCTGGTCTCCGATTTAAGAAATTGCGGTAACTTTTTTAAATTGAAAGATCATCTTTAAAAAAACCGACGCTTTGACGCTGGACAGCCACTTTACCGACGATTCGGTGACCAAGCCAATCACTTTTTTTTTTTTAACCTTAAGAAACTTACCAAAGTGACCCATTTAACCCGAAATTTTAGCAGAAATCTAAATCTGGTCTCCGTTTTGTGAAATTCCTATAACTTTTTTAAATTGAAAGATCATTTTAAAAAAACCGACGCTTTGAAGCTGGACAGCCAACTTATCGACGATTCGGTGACCAAGCCTATAACTTTCTTTTTCCACCCTAGAAACCTACCAAAGTGACTCATTTAACTCGAAATTTTACCAGAAATCTAAATCTGGTCGCTGTTTTAAGAAATTCCTATAACTTTTTTAAATTGAAAGATCATTTTTAAAAAAACCGACGCTTTGACGCTGGACAGCCACTTTACCGACGATTCGGTGACCAAGCCAATCACTTTTTTAGCCTTAGAAACTTACCAAAGTGAACCATTTAACCCGAAATTTTAGCAGAAATCTAAATCTGGTCTCCGTTCTGCGAAATTTCTGTAACTTTTTTTAAATTGAAAGATCATCTTTAGAAAAACCGACGCTTTGAAGCTGGACAGCCAACTTATATCGAGGATTCGGTGACCAAGCCTATAACTTTCTTTTTCCACCCTAGAAACTTACCAAAGTGACTCATTTAACTCAAAATTTTAGCAGAAATCTAAATCTGGTCTCCGTTTGCGAAATTCTTAACTTTTTTTTAAATTGAAAGATCATTTTTAAAAAAATCGAAGCTTTGACGCTGGACAGCCACTTTACCGACGATTCGGTGACCAAGCCAATAACTTTTTTTTAGCCTTAGAAACTTACCAAAGTGACCCATTTAACCCGAAATTTTAGCAGAAATCTAAATCTGGTCTCCGATTTGCGAAATTCCGGTAACTTTTTTTTTAAATTGAAAGATCATCTTTAAAAAACCCGACGCTTTGAAGCTAAGCCAACTTATACACGATTGGGTGACCAAGCCAATAACTTTTTTTTCCACCCTAGAAACTTACCAAAGTGACCCATTTAACTCGAAATTTTACCAGAAATCTAAATCTGGTCTCCGTTTTGCGAAATTCCTGTAACATTTTTTAAATTGAAAGTTCATCTTTAAAAACCGACGCTTTGAAGCTGGACAGCCAACTTATCGACGATTCGGTGACCAAGCCTATAACTTTCTTTTTCCACCCTAGAAACCTACCAAAGTGACTCATTTAACTCGAAATTTTACCAGAAATCTAAATCTGGTCTCCGTTGTGCGAAATTCCTATAACTTTTTTAAATTGAAAGATCATTTTTAAAAACCGACGCTTTGACGCTGGACAGCCACTTTACCGACGATTTGGTGACCAAGCCAATCAATTTTTTTTTTAGCCTTAGAAACTTACCAAAGTGAACCATTTAACTCGAAATTTTAGCAGAAATCTAAATCTGGTCTCCGTTCTGCGAAATTTCTGTAACTTTTTTTTAAATTGAAAGATCATCTTTAGAAAAACCGACGCTTAGACGCTGGACAGCCACTTTACCGACGATTCGGTGACCAAGCCAATAACTTTTTTAGCTTTTAGAAACTTACCAAAGTGACCCATTTAACTCGAAATTTTAGCAGAAATCTAAATCTGGTCTCCATTTTTCAGCGAAATTCCTGTAACTTTTTTAAATTGAAAGATCATCTTTAAAAAAACCGACGCTTTGACGCTGGACAGCCAACTTATCGACGATTCGGTGAGATCAAGCCAATAACTTTTTTTTCCACCCTAGAAACTTTTACCAAAGTGAACCATTTAACCCGAAATTTTACCAGAAATCTAAATCTGGTCTCCGTTTTGCGAAATTCCTGTAACTTTTTCTTTTTAAATTGAAAGATCATCTTTAAAAAACCCGACGCTTTGAAGCTGAGAGCCAACTTATCGACACGATTCGGTGACCAAGCCAATAACTTTTTTTTTCCACCCTAGAAACTTACCAAAGTGACCCATTTAACTCGAAATTTTACCAGAAATCTAAATCTGGTCTCCGTTTTGCGAAATTCTGTAACTTTTTTATAAATTGAAAGATAATTTTTAAAAAAAAACGACGCTTTGACGCTGGACAGCCACTTTACCGACGATTCGGTGACCAAGCCATTAACTTTTTTTAGAATTAGAAACTTTCAAAGTGACCCATTTAACCCGAAATTTAGCAGAAATCTAAATCTGGTCTCCGTTTTTGAAATTCCTGTAACTTTTTTAAATTGAAAGAAAATCTTTAAAAAACCGACGCTTTGAAGCTGGACAGCCACTTATCGACGATTCGGTGACCAAGCCTATAATTCTTTTTCCACCCTAGAAACTTACCAAAGTGACACATTTAACCCGAAATTTTACCAGAAATCTAAATCTGGTCTTTTAGAAATTCCTATAACTTTTTTAAATTGAAAGATCATCTTTAAAAAAAAACCGACGCTTTGAAGCTGGACAGCCACTTATCGACAATTCGGTGACCAAGCCTATAACTTTTTCCACCCTAGAAACTTACCAAAGTGACTCATTTAACCTCGAAATTTTACCAGAAATCTAAATCTGGTCTCCGTTTTGTGAAATTCTTATAACTTTTTTAAATTGAAAGATCATTTTTAAAAAACCGAAGCTTTGACGCTGGACAGCCACTTTACCGACGATTCGGTGACCAAGCCAATCACTTTTTTTAGCCTTAGAAACTTACCAAAGTGACCCATTTAACCCGAAATTTATAGCAGAAATCTAAATCTGGTCCCCGATTTGCGAAATTCCGGTAACTTTTTTTTAAATTGAAAGATCATCTTTAAAAAACCCGACGCTTTGAAGCTGGACAGCCAACTTATAGACGATTCGGTGACCAAGCCTATAACTTTTTTTCCACCCTAGAAACTTACCAAAAGTGACTCATTTAACTCAAAAATTTTACCAGAAATCTAAATCTGGTCTCCGTTTTGCGAAATTCCTAAATTTTTTTAAATTGAAAGTTCATTTTAAAAAAACCGACGCTTTGAAGCTGGACAGCCAACTTATCGACGATTCGGTGACCAAGCCTATAACTTTTTTTTTTAAACTTACCAAAGACCCATTTCGAAATTTTAGCAGAAATCTAAACAAAAATTCCTGTAACTTTTTTTTTTAAATTGAAAGATCATCTTTAAAAACTCGACGCTTTGAAGCTGAGCCACTTTATCGACGATTGGGTGACCAAGACAATAACTTTTTTTCCACCCTAGAAACTTACCAAAGTGACCCATTTAACCCGAAATTTTACCAGAAATCTAAATCTGGTCTCCGATTTAAGAAATTCCGGTAACTTTTTTAAATTGAAAGATCATCTTTAAAAAAACCGACGCTTTGACGCTGGACAGCCACTTTACCGACGATTCGGTGACCAAGCCAATCACTTTTTTTTTTAACCTTAAGAAACTTACCAAAGTGACCCATTTAACCCGAAATTTTAGCAGAAATCTAAATCTGGTCTCCGTTTTGTGAAATTCTATAACTTTTTAAATTGAAAGATCATTTTTAAAAAAACCGACGCTTTGAAGCTGGACAGCCAACTTATCGACGATTCGGTGACCAAGCCTATAACTTTCTTTCCACCCTAGAAACCTACCAAAGTGACTCATTTAACTCGAAATTTTACCAGAAATCTAAATCTGGTCTCCGTTTTGCGAAATTCCTATAACTTTTTAAATTGAAAGATCATTTTTAAAAAAAAACCGACGCTTTGACGCTGGACAGCCACTTTACCGACGATTCGGTGACCAAGCCAATCACTTTTTTAGCCTTAGAAACTTACCAAAGTGAACCATTTAACCCGAAATTTTAGCAGAAATCTAAAATCTGGTCTCCGTTCTGCGAAATTTCTGTAACTTTTTAAATTGAAAGATCATCTTTAGAAAAACCGACGATTTGAAGCTGGACAGCCAACATAGAGGATTCGGTGACCAAGCCTATAACTTTCTTTTTCCACCCTGAAGCTGCAAAACTCATTTAACTCAAAATTTTACCAGAAATCTAAATCTGGTCTCCGTTTCGCGAAATTTATAACTTTTCGAAATTTTACAAGAAATCTAAATCTGGTCCTGCTTTGAAATTTTATAACTTTTTTAAACAGTGATCATCTTTAAAACCGACGCCATGGTTGATTGCAGCCAATCTTATCGACGATTTCGCACCAAGCCTATAATCTTTTCCACCAGAAACTTACCAAAGTGACCATTTGACTCGAAATTTTACCAGAAATCTAAACCTGGTCTCCGTTTTGCGAAATTTCTTATAACTTTTAAATTGAAAGATCATTTTTAAAAACTGATGCTTTGAAGTTGACAGCCAACTTATCGACGATCTGGTGACCGCCTGCAACTCTTTTCCTTAAATTCCTAGAAACTATCAAAGTGACTCATTTAACTCGAAATTGTACCAGAAATCTAAATCTGGTCTCCGTTTTGCGA
>BMAU01009249.1:0-29504 GCA_019973935.1 Trichonephila clavipes
GTAACTTTTTAAATTGAAAGATCATCTTTAAAAAAACCGACGCTTTGACGCTGGACAGCCACTTTATCGACGATTCGGTGACCAAGCCTATAACTTTTTTTTTCCACCCTAGAAACTTACCAAAGTGACTCATTTAACTCGAAATTTTACCAGAAATCTAAATCTGGTCTCCGTTTTGCGAGAAATTCCTATAACTTTTTTTAAATTGAAAGATCATTTTTAAAAAACCGACGCTTTGACGCTGGACAGCCACTTTACCGACGATTCGGTGACCAAGCCAATCACTTTTTTAACCTTAAGAAACTTACCAAAGTGACCCATTTAACCGGAAATTTTACCAGAAATCTAAATCTGGTCTCCGTTCTGCGAAATTTCTGTAACATTTTTTAAATTGAAAGATCATTTTAAAAAAACCGACGCTTTGACGCTGGACAGCCACTTTACCGACGTTTCGGTGACCAAGCCAATAACTTTTTTTAGCCTTAGAAACTTACCAAAGTGACCCATTTAACCCGAAATTTTAGCAGAAATCTAAATCTGGTCTCCGTTCTGCGAAATTCCTGTAACTTTTTTTTAAATTGAAAGATCATTTTTAAAAACCGACGCTTTGAAGCTGGACAGCCAACTTATCGACGATTCGGTGACCAAGCCTATAACTTTCTTTTTCCAATTAGAAACTTACCAAAGTGACCCATTTAACCCGAAATTTTAGCAGAAATCTAAATCTGGTCTCCGTTTGTGAAATTCTGTTTTTTTTAAATTGAAAGATCATCTTTAAAAAAACCGACGCTTTGAAGCTGGACAGCCAACTTATCGACGATTCGGTGACCAAGCCTATAACTTTTTTTTTTTCCACCCTAGAAACTTACCAAAGTGACCCATTTAACCCGAAATTTTACCAGAAATCTAAATCTGGTCTCCGTTTTGCCAAATTCCTGTAACATTCTTTTAAATTGAAAGATCACCTTTAAAAAAACCGACGCTTTGACGCTGGACAGCCACTTTACCGACGATTCGGTGACCAAGCCAATAACTTTTTTTACCCTTAGAAACTTACCAAAGTGACCCATTTAACCGAAATTTTAGCAGAAATCTAAATCTGGTCTCCGATTTGCGAAATTCCGGTAATTTTTTTTTAAATTGAAAGATCATCTTTAAAAAACCCGACGCTTTGAAGCTGAGCCAACTTATCGACGATTGGGTGACCAAGCCAATAACTTTTTTCCACCCTAGAAACTTACCAAAGTGACCCATTTAACTCGAAATTTTACCAGAAATCTAAATCTGGTCTCCGTTTTGCGAAAATTCCTGTAACTTTTTTTTAAATTGAAAGATCATCTTTAAAAAACCGACGCTTTGAAGCTGGACAGCCAACTTATCGACAATTCGGTGACCAAGCCTATAACTTTTTTTTCCACCATAGAAACTTACCAAAGTGACCCATTTAACCCGAAATTTTACCAGAAATCTAAATCTGGTCTCCGATTTAAGAAATTCCGGTAATTTTTTTTTTAAATTGAAAGATCATCTTTAAAAAAACCGACGCTTTGACGCTGGACAGCCACTTTACCGACGATTCGGTGACCAAGCCAATCACTTTTTTTTAACCTTAAGAAACTTACCAAAGTGACCCATTTAACCCGAAATTTTAGCAGAAATCTAAATCTGGTCTCCGTTCTGCGAAATTTCTGTAACTTTTTTTTTTTTTAAATTGAAAGATCATTTTTAAAAAACCGACGCTTTGACGCTGGACAGCCACTTTACCGACGATTCGGTGACCAAGCCATTAACTTTTTTTTTAGAATTAGAAACTTACCAAAGTGACCCATTTAACCCGAAATTTTAGCAGAAATCTAAATCTGGTCTCCGTTTTGTGAAATTCCTTTAACTTTTTTTTTAAATTGAAAGATCATTTTTAAAAAAACCGACGCTTTGACGCTGGACAGCCACTTTACCGACGATTCGGTGACCAAGCCAATCACTTTTTAGCCTTAGAAACTTACCAAAGTGACCCATTTAACACGAAATTTTAGCAGAAATCTAAATCTGGTCTCCGATTTGCGAAATTCCGGTAACTTTTTTAAATTGAAAGATCATCTTTAAAAAACCCGACGCTTTGAAGCTGAGCCAACTTATCGACGATTGGGTGACCAAGCCAATAACTTTTTTTTTCCACCCTAGAAACTTACCAAAGTGACCCATTTAACTCGAAATTTTAGCAGAAATCTAAATCTGGTCTCCGTTTTTGCGAAATTCCTGTAACATTTTTTTAAATTGAAAGTTCATCTTTAAAAAAACCGACGCTTTGACGCTGGACAGCCACTTTACCGACGATTCGGTGACCAAGCCAATAACTTTTTTTTTTTAGCTTTAGAAACTTACCAAAGTGACCCATTTAACCCGAAATTTTAGCAGAAATCTAAATCTGGTCTCCGTTTTGCGAAATTCCTGTAACTTTTTTTAAATTGAAAGATCATCTTTAAAAAAACCGACGCTTTGAAGCTGGACAGCCAACTTATCGACGATTCGGTGATCAAGCCTATAACTTTCTTTTTCCACCCTAGAAACTTACCAAGGTGAACCATTTAACCCGAAATTTCACAAGAAATCTAAATCTGGTCTCCGATTTGTGAAATTCCGGTAAATTTTTTTTTTTAAATTGAAAGATCATGTTTAAAAAACCCTACGCTTTGAAGCTGAGCCAACTTATCGACGATTGGGTGACCAAGCCAATAACTTTTTTTTTCCACCCTAGAAACTTACCAAAGTGACCCATTTAACTCGAAATTTTACCAGAAATCTAAATCTGGTCTCCGTTTTGCGAAATTCCTGTAACATTTTTTTTTAAATTGAAAGTTCATCTTTAAAAAAACCGACGCTTTGACGCTGGACAGCCACTTTACCGACGATTCGGTGACCAAGCCAATAACTTTTTTAGCCTTAGAAACTTACCAAAGTGACCCATTTAACCCGAAATTTTAGCAGAAATCTAAATCTGGTCTCCGATTTGCGAAATTCCGGTAACTTTTTTTTTAAATTGAAAGATCATCTTTAAAAAACCCGACGCTTTGAAGCTGAGCCAACTTATCGACGATTGGGTGACCAAGCCAATAACTTTTTTTTTCCACCCTAGAAACTTACCAAAGTGACCCATTTAACTCGAAATTTTACCAGAAATCTAAATCTGGTCTCCGTTTTGCGAAATTCCTGTAACTTTTTTTTTAAATTGAAAGATCATCTTTAAAAAAACCGACGCTTTGAAGCTGGACAGCCAACTTATCGACAATTCGGTGACCAAGCCTATAACTTTCTTTTTCCACCATAGAAACTTACCAAAGTGACCCATTTAACCCGAAATTTTAACAGAAATCTAAATCTGGTCTCCGATTTAAGAAATTCCGGTACTTTTTTTTTTTTAAATTGAAAGATCATCTTTAAAAAACCGACGCTTAGACGCTGGACAGCCACTTTACCGACGATTCGGTGACCAAGCCAATCACTTTTTTAACCTTAAGAAACTTACCAAAGTGACCCATTTAACCCGAAATTTTAGCAGAAATCTAAATCTGGTCTCCGTTCTGCGAAATTTCTGTAACTTTTTTTTTTAAATTGAAAGATCATTTTTAAAAAACCGACGCTTTGACGCTGGACAGCCACTTTACCGACGATTCAGTGACCCAGCCATTAACTTTTTTTTTTTTTTTTTAGAATTAGAAACTTACCAAAGTGACCCATTTAACCCGAAATTTTAGCAGAAATCTAAATCTGGTCTCCGTTCTGCGAAATTTCTGTAACTCCGATTTGCGAAATTTTTTTAAATTGAAAGATCATTTTAAAAAAAACCGACGCTTTGACGCTGGACAGCCACTTTACCGACGATTCGGTGACCAAGCCAATAACTTTTTTTAGCCTTAGAAACTTACCAAAGTGACCCATTTAACCCGAAATTTTAGCAGAAATCTAAATCTGGTCTCCGTTCAGCGAAATTCCTGTAACTTTTTTTTAAATTGAAAGATCATCTTTAAAAAACGACGCTTTGAAGCTGGACAGCCAACTTATCGACGATTCGGTGATCAAGCCTATAACTTTCTTTTTCCACCCTAGAAACTTACCAAGGTGAACCATTTAACCCGAAATTTTACCAGAAATCTAAATCTGGTCTCCGATTTGTGAAATTCCGGTAACATTTTTTTTTTTAAATTGAAAGATCATGTTTAAAAAACCCTACGCTTTGAAGCTGAGCCAACTTATCGACGATTGGGTGACCAAGCCTAATAACTTTTTTTTCCACCCTAGAAACTTACCAAAGTGACCCATTTAACTCGAAATTTTACCAGAAATCTAAATCTGGTCTCCGTTTTGCGAAATTCCTGTAACATTTTTTTTTAAATTGAAAGTTCATCTTTAAAAAAACCGACGCTTTGACGCTGGACAGCCACTTTACCGACGATTCGGTGACCAAGCCAATAACTTTTTTTTAGCCTTAGAGACTTACCAAAGTGACCCATTTAACCCGAAATTTTAGCAGAAATCTAAATCTGGTCTCCGATTTGCGAAATTCCTGTAACTTTTTTAAATTGAAAGATCATTTTTAAAAAAACCGACGCTTTGACGCTGGACAGCCACTTTACCGACGATTCAGTGACCAAGCCATTAACTTTTTTTTTTAGAATTAGAAACTTACCAAAGTGACCCATTTAACCCGAAATTTTAGCAGAAATCTAAATCTGGTCTCCGTTTTGTGAAATTCCTGTAATTTTTTTTTAAATTGAAAGAAAATCTTTAAAAAAACCGACGCTTTGAAGCTGGACAGCCAACTTATCGACGATTCGGTGACCAAGCCTATAACTTTCTTTTTCCACCCTAGAAACTTACCAATGTGACCCATTTAACTCGAAATTGTACAGGAAATCTAAATCTGGTCTCCGTTTTGCGAAATTCCTGTAACATTTTTTTAAATTGAAAGTTCATCTTTAAAAAAACCGACGCTTTGAAGCTGGACAGCCAACTTATAGACGATTCGGTGACCAAGCCTATAACTTTCTTTTTCCACCCTAGAAACTTACCAAAGTGACTCATTTAAATCGAAATTTTAGCAGAAATCTAAATCTGGTCTCCGTTTTGCGAAATTCTTATAACTTTTTTTTAAATTGAAAGATCATTTTTAAAAAACCGAAGCTTTGACGCTGGACAGCCACTTTACCGACGATTCGGTGACCAAGCCAATCACTTTTTTTTTTTAGCCTTAGAAACTTACCAAAGTGACCCATTTAACCCGAAATTTTAGCAGAAATCTAAATCTGGTCTCCGTTCTGCGAAAGTTCTGTAACTTTTTTTTTAAATTGAAAGATCATCTTTAAAAAAACCGACGCTTTGAAGCTGGACAGCCAACTTATCGACGATTCGGTGACCAAGCCTATAACTTTCTTTTTCCACCCTAGAAACTTACCAAAGTGACTCATTTAACTCGAAAGTTTACCAGAAATCTAAATCTGGTCTCCGTTTTGCGAAATTCCTATAACTTTTTTTTAAATTGAAAGATCATTTTTAAAAAAACCGACGCTTTGACGCTGGACAGCCACTTTACCGACGATTCGGTGACCAAGCCAATCACTTTTTTACCCTTAGAAACTTACCAAAGTAACCCATTTAACCCGAAATTTTAGCAGAAATCTAAATCTGGTCTCGGTTCTGCGAAATTTCTTTAACTTTTTTTTAAATTGAAAGATCATCTTTAGAAAAACCGACGCTTTGAAGCTGGACAGCCAACTTATCGACGATTCGGTGACCAAGCCTATAACTTTCTTTTTCCACCCTAGAAACTTACCAAAGTGACTCATTTAACTCAAAATTTTACCAGAAATCTAAATCTGGTCTCCGTTTGCGAAATTCCTATAACTTTTTTTTTTAAATTGAAAGATCATTTTTAAAAAAACCGACGCTTTGACGCTGGACAGCCACTTTACCGACGATTCGGTGACCAAGCCAATCACTTTTTTAACCTTAAGAAACTTACCAAAGTGACCCATTTAACCGGAAATTTTAGCAGAAATCTAAATCTGGTCTCCGTTCTGCGAAATTTCTGTAAATTTTTTTTTAAATTGAAAGATCATTTTTAAAAAAACCGACGCTTTGACGCTGGACAGCCACTTTACCGACGATTCGGTGACCAAGCCAATAACTTTTTTTTTAGCCTTAGAAACTTACCAAAGTGACCCATTTAACCCGAAATTTTAGCAGAAATCGAAATCTGGTCTCCGTTCTGCGAAATTCCTGTAACTTTTTTTTAAATTGAAAGATCATCTTTAAAAAAACCGACGCTTTGAAGCTGGACATCCAACTTATCGACGATTCGGTGACCAAGCCTATAACTTTCTTTTTCCCCCCTAGAAACTTACCAAAGTGACCCATTTAACCCGAAATTTTAGCAGAAATCTAAATCTGGTCTCCGTTCTGCGAAAATTCTGTAACTTTTTTTTTTAAATTGAAAGATCATCTTTAAAAAAACCGACGCTTTGAAGCTGGACAGCCAACTTATCGACGATTCGGTGATCAAGCCTATAACTTTCTTTTTCCACCCTAGAAACTTACCAAGGTGAACCATTTAACCCGAAATTTCACCAGAAATCTAAATCTGGTCTCCGATTTGTGAAATTCCGGTAACTTTTTTTTTTAAATTGAAAGATCATGTTTAAAAAACCCTACGCTTTGAAGCTGAGCCAACTTATCGACGATTGGGTGACCAAGCCAATAACTTTTTTTTTTTCCACCCTAGAAACTTACCAAAGTGACCCATTTAACTCGAAATTTTACCAGAAATCTAAATCTGGTCTCCGTTTTGCGAAATTCCTGTAACATTTTTTTTTTTTAAATTGAAAGTTCATCTTTAAAAAACCGACGCTTTGACGCTGGACAGCCACTTTACCGACGATTCGGTGACCAAGCCAATAACTTTTTTTTTTTAGCCTTAGAAACTTACCAAAGTGACCCATTTAACCCGAAATTTTAGCAGAAATCTAAATCTGGTCTCCGATTTGCGAAATTCCTGTAACTTTTTTTTTTTAAATTGAAAGATCATTTTTAAAAAAACCGACGCTTTGACGCTGGACAGCCACTTTACCGACGATTCAGTGACCAAGCCATTAACTTTTTTTTTAGAATTAGAAACTTACCAAAGTGACCCATTTAACCCGAAATTTTAGCAGAAATCTAAATCTGGTCTCCGTTTTGTGAAATTCCTGTAATTTTTTTTTTTTAAATTGAAAGAAAATCTTTAAAAAAAAACCGACGCTTTGAAGCTGGACAGCCAACTTATCGACGATTCGGTGACCAAGCCTATAACTTTCTTTTTCCACCCTAGAAACTTACCAATGTGACCCATTTAACTCGAAATTGTACAGGAAATCTAAATCTGGTCTCCGTTTTGCGAAATTCCTGTAACATTTTTTTTTAAATTGAAAGTTCATCTTTAAAAAAACCGACGCTTTGAAGCTGGACAGCCAACTTATAGACGATTCGGTGATCAAGCCTATAACTTTCTTTTTCCACCCTAGAAACTTACCAAAGTGACTCATTTAAATCAAAATTTTAGCAGAAATCTAAATCTGGTCTCCGTTTTGCGAAATTCTTATAACTTTTTTTTAAATTGAAAGATCATTTTTAAAAAAACCGAAGCTTTGACGCTGGACAGCCACTTTACCGACGATTCGGTGACCAAGCCAATCACTTTTTTAGCCTTAGAAACTTACCAAAGTGACCCATTTAACCCGAAATTTTAGCAGAAATCTAAATCTGGTCTCCGTTCTGCGAAAGTTCTGTAACTTTTTTTTTTAAATTGAAAGTTCATCTTTAAAAAAACCGACGCTTTGACGCTGGACAGCCACTTTACCGACGATTCGGTGACCAAGCCAATAACTTTTTTTTTTTAGCCTTAGAAACTTACCAAAGTGACCCATTTAACCCGAAATTTTAGCAGAAATCTAAATCTGGTCTCCGATTTGCGAAATTCCTGTAATTTTTTTTTTTTTTAAATTGAAAGATCATTTTAAAAAACCGACGCTTTGACGCTGGACAGCCACTTTACCGACGATTCAGTGACCAAGCCATTAACTTTTTTTTTTAGAATTAGAAACTTACCAAAGTGACCCATTTAACCCGAAATTTTAGCAGAAATCTAAATCTGGTCTCCGTTTTGTGAAATTCCTGTAATTTTTTTTTTTTAAATTGAAAGAAAATCTTTAAAAAAACCGACGCTTTGAAGCTGGACAGCCAACTTATCGACGATTCGGTGACCAAGCCTATAACTTTCTTTTTCCACCCTAGAAACTTACCAATGTGACCCATTTAACTCGAAATTGTACAGAAATCTAAATCTGGTCTCCGTTTTGCGAAATTCCTGTAACATTTTTTTTTTAAATTGAAAGTTCATCTTTAAAAAAACCGACGCTTTGAAGCTGGACAGCCAACTTATAGACGATTCGGTGACCAAGCCTATAACTTTCTTTTTCCACCCTAGAAACTTACCAAAGTGACTCATTTAAATCGAAATTTTAGCAGAAATCTAAATCTGGTCTCCGTTTTGCGAAATTCTTATAACTTTTTTTTTTTTTTTTAAATTGAAAGATCATTTTTAAAAAAACCGACGCTTTGACGCTGGACAGCCACTTTACCGACGATTCGGTGACCAAGCCAATCACTTTTTTTTTAGCCTTAGAAACTTACCAAAGTGACCCATTTAACCCGAAATTTTAGCAGAAATCTAAATCTGGTCTCCGTTCTGCGAAAGTTCTGTAATTTTTTTTTAAATTGAAAGATCATCTTTAAAAAAACCGACGCTTTGAAGCTGGACAGCCAACTTATCGACGATTCGGTGACCAAGCCTATAACTTTCTTTTTCCACCCTAGAAACTTACCAAAGTGACCATTTAACTCGAAAGTTTACCAGAAATCTAAATCTGGTCTCCGTTTTGCGAAATTCCTATAACTTTTTTTTAAATTGAAAGATCATTTTTAAAAAAACCGACGCTTTGACGCTGGACAGCCACTTTACCGACGATTCGGTGACCAAGCCAATCACTTTTTTTTTACCCTTAGAAACTTACCAAAGTAACCCATTTAACCCGAAATTTTAGCAGAAATCTAAATCTGGTCTCGGTTCTGCGAAATTTCTGTAATTTTTTTTAAATTGAAAGATCATCTTTAGAAAAACCGACGCTTTGAAGCTGGACAGCCAACTTATCGACGATTCGGTGACCAAGCCTATAACTTTCTTTTTCCACCTAGAAACTTACCAAAGTTACTCATTTAACTCAAAATTTTACCAGAAATCTAAATCTGGTCTCCGTTTTGCGAAATTCCTATAACTTTTTTTTAAATTGAAAGATCATTTTTAAAAAAACCGACGCTTTGACGCTGGACAGCCACTTTACCGACGATTCGGTGACCAAGCCAATAACTTTTTTTTTTTAGCCTTAGAAACTTACCAAAGTGACCCATTTAACCCGAAATTTTAGCAGAAATCGAAATCTGGTCTCCGTTCTGCGAAATTCCTGTAACTTTTTTTAAATTGAAAGATCATCTTTAAAAAAACCGACGCTTTGAAGCTGGACAACCAACTTATCGACGATTCGGTGACCAAGCCTATAACTTTCTTTTTCCACCCTAGAAACTTACCAAAGTGACCCATTTAACCCGAAATTTTAGCAGAAATCTAAATCTGGTCTCCGTTCTGCGAAAATTCTGTTTTTTTTAAATTGAAAGATCATCTTTAAAAAAACCGACGCTTTGAAGCTGGACAGCCAACTTATCGACGATTCGGTGATCAAGCCTATAACTTTCTTTTTCCACCCTAGAAACTTACCAAGGTGAACCATTTAACCCGAAATTTCACCAGAAATCTAAATCTGGTCTCCGATTTGTGAAATTCCGGTAACTTTTTTTTAAATTGAAAGATCATGTTTAAAAAACCCTACGCTTTGAAGCTGAGCCAACTTATCGACGATTGGGTGACCAAGCCAATAACTTTTTTTTTTTTCCACCCTAGAAACTTACCAAAGTGACCCATTTAACTCGAAATTTTACCAGAAATCTAAATCTGGTCTCCGTTTTGCGAAATTCCTGTAACATTTTTTTTTTAAATTGAAAGTTCATCTTTAAAAAAACCGACGCTTTGACGCTGGACAGCCACTTTACCGACGATTCGGTGACCAAGCCAATAACTTTTTTTTTAGCCTTAGAAACTTACCAAAGTGACCCATTTAACCCGAAATTTTAGCAGAAATCTAAATCTGGTCTCCGATTTGCGAAATTCCTGTAACTTTTTTTTAAATTGAAAGATCATTTTTAAAAAAACCGACGCTTTGACGCTGGACAGCCACTTTACCGACGATTCAGTGACCAAGCCATTAACTTTTTTTTAGAATTAGAAACTTACCAAAGTGACCCATTTAACCCGAAATTTTAGCAGAAATCTAAATCTGGTCTCCGTTTTGTGAAATTCCTGTAATTTTTTTTTTTTTTAAATTGAAAGAAAATCTTTAAAAAAACCGACGCTTTGAAGCTGGACAGCCAACTTATCGACGATTCGGTGACCAAGCCTATAACTTTCTTTTTCCACCCTAGAAACTTACCAATGTGACCCATTTAACTCGAAATTGTACAGGAAATCTAAATCTGGTCTCCGTTTTGCGAAATTCCTGTAACATTTTTTTAAATTGAAAGTTCATTTTTAAAAAAACCGACGCTTTGAAGCTGGACAGCCAACTTATAGACGATTCGGTGACCAAGCCTATAACTTTCTTTTTCCACCCTAGAAACTTACCAAAGTGACTCATTTAAATCGAAATTTTAGCAGAAATCTAAATCTGGTCTCCGTTTTGCGAAATTCTTATAACTTTTTTTTAAATTGAAAGATCATTTTTAAAAAAACCGAAGCTTTGACGCTGGACAGCCACTTTACCGACGATTCGGTGACCAAGCCAATCACTTTTTTAGCCTTAGAAACTTACCAAAGTGACCCATTTAACCCGAAATTTTAGCAGAAATCTAAATCTGGTCTCCGTTCTGCGAAAGTTCTGTAACTTTTTTTTTTAAATTGAAAGATCATCTTTAAAAAAACCGACGCTTTGAAGCTGGACAGCCAACTTATCGACGATTCGGTGACCAAGCCTATAACTTTCTTTTTCCACCCTAGAAACTTACCAAAGTGACTCATTTAACTCGAAAGTTTACCAGAAATCTAAATCTGGTCTCCGTTTTGCGAAATTCCTATAACTTTTTTTTAAATTGAAAGATCATTTTAAAAAAACCGACGCTTTGACGCTGGACAGCCACTTTACCGACGATTCGGTGACCAAGCCAATCACTTTTTTACCCTTAGAAACTTACCAAAGTGACCCATTTAACCCGAAATTTTAGCAGAAATCTAAATCTGGTCTCGGTTCTGCGAAATTTCTGTAACTTTTTTTTTAAATTGAAAGATCATCTTTAGAAAAACCGACGCTTTGAAGCTGGACAGCCAACTTATCGACGATTCGGTGACCAAGCCTATAACTTTCTTTTTCCACCCTAGAAACTTACCAAAGTGACTCATTTAACTCAAAATTTTACCAGAAATCTAAATCTGGTCTCCGTTTCGAAATTCCTATAACTTTTTTAAATTGAAAGATCATTTTTAAAAAAACCGACGCTTTGACGCTGGACAGCCACTTTACCGACGATTCGGTGACCAAGCCAATAACTTTTTTTAGCCTTAGAAACTTACCAAAGTGACCCATTTAACCCGAAATTTTAGCAGAAATCGAAATCTGGTCTCCGTTCTGCGAAATTCCTGTAACTTTTTTTTAAATTGAAAGATCATCTTTAAAAAAACCGACGCTTTGAAGCTGGACAACCAACTTATCGACGATTCGGTGACCAAGCCTATAACTTTCTTTTTCCACCCTAGAAACTTACCAAAGTGACCCATTTAACCCGAAATTTTAGCAGAAATCTAAATCTGGTCTCCGTTCTGCGAAAATTCTGTAACTTTTTTAAATTGAAAGATCATCTTTAAAAAAACCGACGCTTTGAAGCTGGACAGCCAACTTATCGACGATTCGGTGATCAAGCCTATAACTTTCTTTTTCCACCCTAGAAACTTACCAAGGTGAACCATTTAACCCGAAATTTCACCAGAAATCTAAATCTGGTCTCCGATTTGTGAAATTCCGGTAACTGATTTTTTTTTTTTAAATTGAAAGATCATGTTTAAAAAACCCTACGCTTTGAAGCTGAGCCAACTTATCGACGATTGGGTGACCAAGCCAATAACTTTTTTTTTCCACCCTAGAAACTTACCAAAGTGACCCATTTAACTCGAAATTTTACCAGAAATCTAAATCTGGTCTCCGTTTTGCGAAATTCCTGTAACATTTTTTTTTTTTTAAATTGAAAGTTCATCTTTAAAAAAACCGACGCTTTGACGCTGGACAGCCACTTTACCGACGATTCGGTGACCAAGCCAATAACTTTTTTTTAGCCTTAGAAACTTACCAAAGTGACCCATTTAACCCGAAATTTTAGCAGAAATCTAAATCTGGTCTCCGATTTGCGAAATTCCTGTAACTTTTTTTTAAATTGAAAGATCATTTTTAAAAAAACCGACGCTTTGACGCTGGACAGCCACTTTACCGACGATTCAGTGACCAAGCCATTAACTTTTTTTTTTTTTTTAGAATTAGAAACTTACCAAAGTGACCCATTAAACCCGAAATTTTAGCAGAAATCTAAATCTGGTCTCCGTTTTGTGAAATTCCTGTAATTTTTTTTTTTTTTAAATTGAAAGAAAATCTTTAAAAAAACCGACGCTTTGAAGCTGGACAGCCAACTTATCGACGATTCGGTGACCAAGCCTATAACTTTCTTTTTCCACCCTAGAAACTTACCAATGTGACCCATTTAACTCGAAATTGTACAGGAAATCTAAATCTGGTCTCCGTTTTGCGAAATTCCTGTAACATTTTTTTTTTTTAAATTGAAAGTTCATCTTTAAAAAAACCGACGCTTTGAAGCTGGACAGCCAACTTATAGACGATTCGGTGACCAAGCCTATAACTTTCTTTTTCCACCCTAGAAACTTACCAAAGTGACTCATTTAAATCGAAATTTTAGCAGAAATCTAAATCTGGTCTCCGTTTTGCGAAATTCTTATTTTTTTTTTTTAAATTGAAAGATCATTTTTAAAAAAACCGAAGCTTTGACGCTGGACAGCCACTTTACCGACGATTCGGTGACCATGCCAATCACTTTTTTTTAGCCTTAGAAACTTACCAAAGTGACCCATTTAACCCGAAATTTTAGCAGAAATCTAAATCTGGTCTCCGTTCTGCGAAAGTTCTGTAATTTTTTTTTTTTTTTTTAAATTGAAAGATCATCTTTAAAAAAACCGACGCTTTGAAGCTGGACAGCCAACTTATCGACGATTCGGTGACCAAGCCTATAACTTTCTTTTTCCACCCTAGAAACTTACCAAAGTGACTCATTTAACACGAAAGTTTACCAGAAATCTAAATCTGGTCTCCGTTTTGCGAAATTCCTATAACTTTTTTTTAAATTGAAAGATCATTTTTAAAAAAACCGACGCTTTGACGCTGGACAGCCACTTTACCGACGATTCGGTGACCAAGCCAATCACTTTTTTTTACCCTTAGAAACTTACCAAAGTAACCCATTTAACCCGAAATTTTAGCAGAAATCTAAATCTGGTCTCGGTTCCGCGAAATTTCTGTAACTTTTTTTTTAAATTGAAAGATCATCTTTAGAAAAACCGACGCTTTGAAGCTGGACAGCCAACTTATCGACGATTCGGTGACCAAGCCTATAACTTTCTTTTTCCACCCTAGAAACTTACCAAAGTGACTCATTTAACTCAAAATTTTACCAGAAATCTAAATCTGGTCTCCGTTTCGCGAAATTCCTATAATTTTTTTTTTTTAAATTGAAAGATCATTTTTAAAAAAACCGACGCTTTGACGCTGGACAGCCACTTTACCGACGATTCGGTGACCAAGCCAATAACTTTTTTTTAGCCTTAGAAACTTACCAAAGTGACCCATTTAACCCGAAATTTTAGCAGAAATCTAAATCTGGTCTCCGTTCTGCGAAATTCCTATAACTTTTTTTTTTTTAAATTGAAAGATCATTTTTAAAAAAACCGACGCTTTGACGCTGGACAGCCACTTTAACGACGATTCGGTGTCCAAGCCAATCACTTTTTTTAACCTTAAGAAACTTACCAAAGTGACCCATTTAACCGGAAATTTTAGCAGAAATCTAAATCTGGTCTCCGTGCTGCGAAATTTCTGTAACTTTTTTTTAAATTGAAAGATCATTTTTAAAAAAACCGACGCTTTGACGCTGGACAGCCACTTTACCGACGATTCGGTGACCAAGCCAATAACTTTTTTTTTTTTTTAGCCTTAGAAACTTACCAAAGTGACCCATTTAACCCGAAATTTTAGCAGAAATCGAAATCTGGTCTCCGTTCTGCGAAATTCCTGTAACTTTTTTTTAAATTGAAAGATCATCTTTAAAAAACCGACGCTTTGAAGCTGGACAACCAACTTATCGACGATTCGGTGACCAAGCCTATAACTTTCTTTTTCCACCCTAGAAACTTGCCAAAGTGACCCATTTAACCCGAAATTTTAGCAGAAATCTAATTCTGGTCTCCGTTCTGCGAAAATTCTGTAACTTTTTTTTTTAAATTGAAAGATCATCTTTAAAAAACTTGACGCTTTGAAGCTGAGCCAACTTATCGACGATTGGGTGACCAAGCCAATAACTTTTTTTTTTTCCACCCTAGAAACTTACCAAAGTGACCCATTTAACCCAAAATTTTACCAGAAATCTAAATCTGGTCTCCGATTTAAGAAATTCCGGTAACTTTTTTTTAAATTGAAAGATCATCTTTAAAAAACCGACGCTTTGACGCTGGACAGCCACTTTACCGACGATTCGGTGACCAAGCCAATCACTTTTTTTTTTAACCTTAAGAAACTTACCAAAGTGACCCATTTAACCCGAAATTTTAGCAGAAATCTAAATCTGGTCTCCGTTTTGTGAAATTCCGGTAACTTTTTTTTTAAATTGAAAGATCATCTTTAAAAAACCCGACGCTTTGAAGCTGAGCCAACTTATCGACGATTGGGTGACCAAGCCAATAACTTTTTTCCACCCTAGAAACTTAGCAAAGTGACCCATTTAACTCGAAATTTTACCAGAAATCTAAATCTGGTCTCCGTTTTGCGAAATTCCTGTAAATTTTTTTTTAAATTGAAAGATCATGTTTAAAAAACCCTACGCTTTGAAGCTGAGCCAACTTATCGACGATTGGGTGACCAAGCCAATAACTTTTTTTTTTTCCACCCTAGAAACTTACCAAAGTGACCCATTTAACTCGAAATTTTACCAGAAATCTAAATCTGGTCTCCGTTTTGCGAAATTCATATAACTTTTTTTTAAATTGAAAGATCATTTTAAAAAAACCGACGCTTTGAAGCTGGACAGCCACTTTACCGACGATTCGGTGACCAAGCCAATCACTTTTTTAGCCTTAGAAACTTACCAAAGTGACCCATTTAACCCGAAATTTTAGCAGAAATCTAAATCTGGTCTCCGTTCTGCGAAAGTTCTGTAACTTTTTTTTTTTAAATTGAAAGATCATCTTTAAAAAAACCGACGCTTTGAAGCTGGACAGCCAACTTATCGACGATTCGGTGACCAAGCCTATAACTTTCTTTTTCCACCCTAGAAACTTACCAAAGTGACTCATTTAACTCGAAAGTTTACCAGAAATCTAAATCTGGTCTCCGTTTCGCGAAATTCCTATAACTTTTTTTTTTAAATTGAAAGATCATTTTTAAAAAACCGACGCTTTGACGCTGGACAGCCACTTTACCGACGATTCGGTGACCAAGCCAATCACTTTTTTACCCTTAGAAACTTACCAAAGTAACCCATTTAACCCGAAATTTTAGCAGAAATCTAAATCTGGTCTCGGTTCCGCGAAATTTCTGTAACTTTTTTTTAAATTGAAAGATCATCTTTAGAAAAACCGACGCTTTGAAGCTGGACAGCCAACTTATCGACGATTCGGTGACCAAGCCTATAACTTTCTTTTTCCACCCTAGAAACTTACCAAAGTGACTCATTTAACTCAAAATTTTACCAGAAATCTAAATCTGGTCTCCGTTTCGCGAAATTCCTATAACTTTTTTTTAAATTGAAAGATCATTTTTAAAAAAACCGACGCTTTGACGCTGGACAGCCACTTTACCGACGATTCGGTGACCAAGCCAATAACTTTTTTTTAGCCTTAGAAACTTACCAAAGTGACCCATTTAACCCGAAATTTTAGCAGAAATCTAAATCTGGTCTCCGTTCTGCGAAATTCCTATAACTTTTTTTTAAATTGAAAGATCATTTTTAAAAAAACCGACGCTTTGACGCTGGACAGCCACTTTAACGACGATTCGGTGACCAAGCCAATCACTTTTTTTTAACCTTAAGAAACTTACCAAAGTGACCCATTTTACCGGAAATTTTAGCAGAAATCTAAATCTGGTCTCCGTGCTGCGAAATTTCTGTAACTTTTTTTTTAAATTGAAAGATCATTTTTAAAAAAACCGACGCTTTGACGCTGGACAGCCACTTTACCGACGATTCGGTGACCAAGCCAATAACTTTTTTTCCACCCTAGAAACTTAGCAAAGTGACCCATTTAACTCGAAATTTTACCAGAAATCTAAATCTGGTCTTCGTTTTGCGAAATTCCTGTAAATTTTTTTAAATTGAAAGATCATGTTTAAAAAACCCTACGCTTTGAAGCTGAGCCAACTTATCGACGATTGGGTGACCAAGCCAATAACTTTCTTTTTTTTTTTCCACCCTAGAAACTTACCAAAGTGACCCATTTAACTCGAAATTTTACCAGAAATCTAAATCTGGTCTCCGTTTTGCGAAATTCCTGTAACATTTTTTTTTTAAATTGAAAGTTCATCTTTAAAAAACCGACGCTTTGACGCTGGACAGCCACTTTACCGACGATTCCGTGACCAAGCCAATCACTTTTTTTTAGCCTTAGAAACTTACCAAAGTGACCCATTTAACCCGAAATTTTAGCAGAAATCTAAATCTGGTCTCCGTTCTGCGAAATTCCTATAACTTTTTTTTTAAATTGAAAGATCATTTTTAAAAAAACCGACGCTTTGACGCTGGACAGCCACTTTAACGACGATTCGGTGACCAAGCCAATCACTTTTTTTTTAACCTTAAGAAACTTACCAAAGTGACCCATTTTACCGGAAATTTTAGCAGAAATCTAAATCTGGTCTCCGTGCTGCGAAATTTCTGTACTTTTTTTTAAATTGAAAGATCATTTTTAAAAAAACCGACGCTTTGACGCTGGACAGCCACTTTACCGACGATTCGGTGACCAAACCAATAACTTTTTTTTTAGCCTTAGAAACTTACCAAAGTGACCCATTTAACCCGAAATTTTAGCAGAAATCGAAATCTGGTCTCCGTTCTGCGAAAATTCTGTAACTTTTTTTTTAAATTGAAAGATCATCTTTAAAAAACTCGACGCTTTGAAGCTGAGCCAACTTATCGACGATTGGGTGACCAAGCCAATAACTTTTTTTTTTCCACCCTAGAAACTTACCAAAGTGACCCATTTAACCCTAAATTTTACCAGAAATCTAAATCTGGTCTCCGATTTAAGAAATTCCGGTAACTTTTTTTTTAAATTGAAAGATCATCTTTAAAAAAACCGACGCTTTGACGCTGGACAGCCACTTTACCGACGATTCGGTGACCAAGCCAATCACTTTTTTAACCTTAAGAAACTTACCAAAGTGACCCATTTAACCCGAAATTTTAGCAGAAATCTAAATCTGGTCTCCGTTTTGTGAAATTCCGGTAACTTTTTTTTAAATTGAAAGAGTATCTTTAAAAAACCCGACGCTTTGAAGCTGAGCCAACTTATCGACGATTGGGTGACCAAGCCAATAACTTTTTTTTTCCACCCTAGAAACTTAGCAAAGTGACCCATTTAACTCGAAATTTTACCAGAAATCTAAATCTGGTCTTCGTTTTGCGAAATTCCTGTAAATTTTTTTTAAATTGAAAGATCATGTTTAAAAAACCCTACGCTTTGAAGCTGAGCCAACTTATCGACGATTGGGTGACCAAGCCAATAACGATTGTGAAATTTTTTTTTTTCCACCCTAGAAACTTACCAAAGTGACCCATTTAACTCGAAATTTTACCAGAAATCTAAATCTGGTCTCCGTTTTGCGAAATTCCTGTAACATTTTTTTTTTTTAAATTGAAAGTTCATCTTTAAAAAAACCGACGCTTTGACGCTGGACAGCCACTTTACCGACGATTCGGTGACCAAGCCAATAACTTTTTTTTAGCCTTAGAAACTTACCAAAGTGACCCATTTAACCCGAAATTTTAGCAGAAATCTAAATCTGGTCTCCGATTTGCGAAATTCCTGTAACTTTTTTTTTTTTTAAATTGAAAGATCATTTTTAAAAAAAACCGACGCTTTGACGCTGGACAGCCACTTTACCGACGATTCAGTGACCAAGCCATTAACTTTTTTTTTTTAGAATTAGAAACTTACCAAAGTGACCCATTTAACCCGAAATTTTAGCAGAAATCTAAATCTGGTCTCCGTTTTGTGAAATTCCTGTAATTTTTTTTTTTTTTAAATTGAAAGAAAATCTTTAAAAAAACCGACGCTTTGAAGCTGGACAGCCAACTTATCGACGATTCGGTGACCAAGCCTATAACTTTCTTTTTCCACCCTAGAAACTTACCAATGTGACCCATTTAACTCGAAATTGTACAGGAAATCTAAATCTGGTCTCCGTTTTGCGAAATTCCTGTAACATTTTTTTTTTAAATTGAAAGTTCATCTTTAAAAAAACCGACGCTTTGAAGCTGGACAGCCAACTTATAGACGATTCGGTGACCAAGCCTATAACTTTCTTTTTCCACCCTAGAAACTTACCAAAGTGACCCATTTAACTCGAAATTTTACCAGAAATCTAAATCTGGTCTCCGTTTTGCGAAATTCTTATAACTTTTTTAAATTGAAAGATCATTTTTAAAAAAACCGAAGCTTTGACGCTGGACAGCCACTTTACCGACGATTCGGTGACCAAGCCAATCACTTTTTTAGCCTTAGAAACTTACCAAAGTGACCCATTTAACCCGAAATTTTAGCAGAAATCTAAATCTGGTCTCCGTTCTGCGAAAGTTCTGTAATTTTTTTTTTAAATTGAAAGATCATCTTTAAAAAAACCGACGCTTTGAAGCTGGACAGCCAACTTATCGACGATTCGGTGACCAAGCCTATAACTTTCTTTTTCCACCCTAGAAACTTACCAAAGTGACTCATTTAACTCGAAAGTTTACCAGAAATCTAAATCTGGTCTCCGTTTTGCGAAATTCCTATAACTTTTTTTAAATTGAAAGATCATTTTTAAAAAACCGACGCTTTGACGCTGGACAGCCACTTTACCGACGATTCGGTGACCAAGCCAATCACTTTTTTACCCTTAGAAACTTACCAAAGTAACCCATTTAACCCGAAATTTTAGCAGAAATCTAAATCTGGTCTCGGTTCCGCGAAATTTCTGTAACTTTTTTTTAAATTGAAAGATCATCTTTAGAAAAACCGACGCTTTGAAGCTGGACAGCCAACTTATCGACGATTCGGTGACCAAGCCTATAACTTTTTTTTTCCACCCTAGAAACTTACCAAAGTGACTCATTTAACTCAAAATTTTACCAGAAATCTAAATCTGGTCTCCGTTTCTGAAATTCCTATAACATTTTTTTTTTTTAAATTGAAAGATCATTTTTAAAAAAACCGACGCTTTGACGCTGGACAGCCACTTTACCGACGATTCGGTGACCAAGCCAATAACTTTTTTTAGCCTTAGAAACTTACCAAAGTGACCCATTTAACCCGAAATTTTAGCAGAAATCTAAATCTGGTCTCCGTTCTGCGAAATTCCTTTAACTTTTTTTTTAAATTGAAAGATCATTTTTAAAAAACCGACGCTTTGACGCTGGACAGCCACTTTACCAACGATTCGGTGACCAAGCCAATCACTTTTTTTTAACCTTAAGAAACTTACCAAAGTGACCCATTTTACCGGAAATTTTAGCAGAAATCTAAATCTGGTCTCCGTGCTGCGAAATTTCTGTAACTTTTTTTTTAAATTGAAAGATCATTTTAAAAAACCGACGCTTTGACGCTGGACAGCCACTTTACCGACGATTCGGTGACCAAGCCAATAACTTTTTTTTAGCCTTAGAAACTTACCAAAGTGACCCATTTAACCCGAAATTTTAGCAGAAATCGAAATCTGGTCTCCGTTCTGCGAAAATTCTGTAACTTTTTTTTTTAAATTGAAAGATCATCTTTAAAAAACTCGACGCTTTGAAGCTGAGCCAACTTATCGACGATTGGGTGACCAAGCCAATAACTTTTTTTTTTCCACCCTAGAAACTTACCAAAGTGACCCATTTAACCCTAAATTTTACCAGAAATCTAAATCTGGTCTCCGATTTAAGAAATTCCGGTAACTTTTTTTTTAAATTGAAAGATCATCTTTAAAAACTGACGCTTTGACGCTGGACAGCCACTTTACCGACGATTCGGTGACCAAGCCAATCACTTTTTTTTAACCTTAAGAAACTTACCAAAGTGACCCATTTAACCCGAAATTTTAGCAGAAATCTAAATCTGGTCTCCGTTTTGTGAAATTCGGTAACTTTTTTTTAAATTGAAAGAGTATCTTTAAAAACCCGACGCTTTGAAGCTGAGCCAACTTATCGACGATTGGGTGACCAAGCCAATAACTTTTTTTTCCACCCTAGAAACTTAGCAAAGTGACCCATTTAACTCGAAATTTTACCAGAAATCTAAATCTGGTCTCCGTTTTGCGAAATTCCTGTAAATTTTTTTAAATTGAAAGATCATGTTTAAAAACCCTACGCTTTGAAGCTGAGCCAACTTATCGACGATTGGGTGACCAAGCCAATAACTTTTTTTTTCCACCCTAGAAACTTACCAAAGTGACCCATTTAACTCGAAATTTTACCAGAAATCTAAATCTGGTCTCCGTTTTGCGAAATTCCTGTAACATTTTTTTTTAAATTGAAAGTTCATCTTTAAAAAAACCGACGCTTTGACGCTGGACAGCCACTTTACCGACGATTCGGTGACCAAGCCAATAACTTTTTTTTAGCCTTAGAAACTTACCAAAGTGACCCATTTAACCCGAAATTTTAGCAGAAATCTAAATCTGGTCTCCGATTTGCGAAATTCCTGTAACTTTTTTTTTTAAATTGAAAGATCATTTTTAAAAAACCGACGCTTTGACGCTGGACAGCCACTTTACCGACGATTCAGTGACCAAGCCATTAACTTTTTTTTTTTAGAATTAGAAACTTACCAAAGTGACCCATTTAACCCGAAATTTTAGCAGAAATCTAAATCTGGTCTCCGTTTTGTGAAATTCCTGTAATTTTTTTTTAAATTGAAAGAAAATCTTTAAAAAAACCGACGCTTTGAAGCTGGACAGCCAACTTATCGACGATTCGGTGACCAAGCCTATAACTTTCTTTTTCCACCCTAGAAACTTACCAATGTGACCCATTTAACTCGAAATTGTACAGGAAATCTAAATCTGGTCTCCGTTTTGCGAAATTCCTGTAACATTTTTTTTTTAAATTGAAAGTTCATCTTTAAAAAAACCGACGCTTTGAAGCTGGACAGCCAACTTATAGACGATTCGGTGACCAAGCCTATAACTTTCTTTTTCCACCCTAGAAACTTACCAAAGTGACTCATTTAAATCGAAATTTTAGCAGAAATCTAAATCTGGTCTCCGTTTTGCGAAATTCTTATAACTTTTTTTTTTTAAATTGAAAGATCATTTTTAAAAAAACCGAAGCTTTGACGCTGGACAGCCACTTTACCGACGATTCGGTGACCAAGCCAATCACTTTTTTAGCCTTAGAAACTTACCAAAGTGACCCATTTAACCCGAAATTTTAGCAGAAATCTAAATCTGGTCTCCGTTCTGCGAAAGTTCTGTAACTTTTTTTTTAAATTGAAAGATCATCTTTAAAAAAACCGACGCTTTGAAGCTGGACAGCCAACTTATCGACGATTCGGTGACCAAGCCTATAACTTTCTTTTTCCACCCTAGAAACTTACCAAAGTGACTCATTTAACTCGAAAGTTTACCAGAAATCTAAATCTGGTCTCCGTTTTGCGAAATTCTTATAACTTTTTTTAAATTGAAAGATCATTTTTAAAAAAACCGACGCTTTGACGCTGGACAGCCACTTTACCGACGATTCGGTGACCAAGCCAATCACTTTTTTACCCTTAGAAACTTACCAAAGTAACCCATTTAACCCGAAATTTTAGCAGAAATCTAAATCTGGTCTCGGTTCCGCGAAATTTCTGTAACTTTTTTTTTTAAATTGAAAGATCATCTTTAGAAAAACCGACGCTTTGAAGCTGGACAGCCAACTTATCGACGATTCGGTGACCAAGCCTATAACTTTCTTTTTCCACCCTAGAAACTTACCAAAGTGACTCATTTAACTCAAAATTTTACCAGAAATCTAAATCTGGTCTCCGATTTAAGAAATTACGGTAACTTTTTTTAATTGAAAGATCATTTTTAAAAAACCGACGCTTTGACGCTAAACAGCCACTTTACCGACGATTCGGTGACCAAGCCAATAACTTTTTTTTTTAGCCTTAGAAACTTACCAAAGTGACCCATTTAACCCGAAATTTAAGCAGAAATCTAAATCTGGTCTCCGTTCTGCGAAATTCCTATAACTTTTTTTTTTAAATTGAAAGATCATTTTTAAAAAAACCGACGCTTTGACGCTGGACAGCCACTTTATCGACGATTCGGTGACCAAGCCAATAACTTTTTTTTTTTAGCCTTAGAAACTTACCAAAGTGACCCATTTAACCCGAAATTTTAGCAGAAATCTAAATCTGGTCTCCGTTCTGCAAAATTCCTGTAACTTTTTTTTAAATTGAAAGATCATCTTTAAAAAAACCGACGCTTTGAAGCTGGACAACCAACTTATCGACGATTCGGTGACCAAGCCTATAACTTTTTTTCCACCCTAGAAACTTACCAAAGTGACCCATTTAACCCGAAATTTTAGCAGAAATCTAAATCTGGTCTCCGTTCTGCGAAAATTCTGTAACTTTTTTTTTAAATTGAAAGATCATCTTTAAAAAACTCGACGCTTTGAAGCTGAGCCAACTTATCGACGATTGGGTGACCAAGCCAATAACTTTTTTTTCCACCTTAGAAACTTACCAAAGTGACCCATTTAACTCGAAATTTTACCAGAAATCTAAATCTGGTCTCCGATTTAAGAAATTCCGGTAACTTTTTTTTTAAATTGAAAGATCATCTTTAAAAAAACCGACGCTTTGACGCTGGACAGCCACTTTACCGACGATTCGGTGACCAAGCCAATCACTTTTTTTTAACCTTAAGAAACTTACCAAAGTGACCCATTTAACCCGAAATTTTAGCAGAAATCTAAATCTGGTCTCCGTTTTGTGAAATTCCGGTAACTTTTTTTTTTTTTTTTTAAATTGAAAGATCATCTTTAAAAAACCCGACGCTTTGAAGCTGAGCCACTTATCGACGATTGGGTGACCAAGCCAATAACTTTTTTTCCACCCTAGAAACTTACCAAAGTGACTCATTTAACTCGAAATTTTACCAGAAATCTAAATCTGGTCTCCGTTTTGTGAAATTCCTGTAACTGTTTTTTAAATTGAAAGATCATCTTTAAAAAAACCGACGCTTTGAAGCTGGACAGCCACTTATCGACGATTCGGTGACCAACGAAACTTACCAAAGTGACCCATTTGAAATTTTACAGAAATCTAAATCTGGTCTCCCTAAGAAATTCCGGTAATTTTTTTTTAAATTGAAAGATCATCTTTAAAAAAACCGACGCTTTGAAGCTGAGCCAACTTATCGACGATTCGGTGACCAAGCCTATAACTTTTTTTTCCACCCTAGAAACTTACCAAAGTGACCCATTTAACCCGAAATTTTACCAGAAATCTAAATCTGGTCTCCGATTTAAGAAATTCCGGTAACTTTTTTTTTAAATTGAAAGATCATCTTTAAAAAAACCGACGCTTTGACGCTGGACAGCCACTTTACCGACGATTCGGTGACCAAGCCAATCACTTTTTTAACCTTAAGAAACTTACCAAAGTGACCCATTTAACCCGAAATTTTAGCAGAAATCTAAATCTGGTCTCCGTTTTGCGAAATTCTGTAACTTTTTTTTTAAATTGAAAGATCATTTTTAAAAAACCGACGCTTTGACGCTGGACAGCCACTTTACCGACGATTCGGTGACCAAGCCAATAACTTTTTTTTTAGCCTTAGAAACTTACCAAAGTGACCCATTTAACCCGAAATTTTAGCAGAAATCTAAATCTGGTCTCCGTTTTGCGAAATTCCTGTAACTTTTTTTTTAAATTGAAAGATCATCTTTAAAAACCGACGCTTTGACGCTGGACAGCCAACTTATCGACGATTCGGTGACCAAGCCTATAACTTTCTTTTTCCACCTAGAAACTTACCAAAGTGACCCATTTAACCCGAAATTTTAGCAGAAATCTAAATCTGGTCTCCGATTTAAGAAATTCCGGTAACTTTTTTTTTTTAAATTGAAAGATCATCTTTAAAAAAACCGACGCTTTGACGCTGGACAGCCACATTAAAGACGATTCGGTGACCAAGCCAATCACTTTTTTTTAACCCCTAGAAACTTACCAAAGTGACCCATTTAACCCGAAATTTTACCAGAAATCTAAATCTGGTCTCCGTTTTCTGAAATTCCGGTAACTTTTTTTTTTAAATTGAAAGATCATTTTAAAAAACCCGACGCTTTGACGCTGACAGCCAACTTATCGACGATTGGGTGACCAAGCCAATAACTTTTTCCACCCTAGAAACTTACCAAAGTGACCCATTTAACTCGAAATTTTACCAGAAATCTAAATCTGGTCTCCGTTTTGCGAAATTCTGTAACTTTTTTTTTTAAATTGAAAGATCATCTTTAAAAAAACCGACGCTTTGAAGCTGGACAGCCAACTTATCGACGATTCGGTGACCAAGCCTATAACTTTCTTTTTCCACCCTAGAAACTTACCAAAGTGACCCATTTAACCCGAAATTTTACCAGAAATCTAAATCTGGTCTCCGTTTTAAGAAATTCCGGTAACTTTTTTTTAAATTGAAAGATCATCTTTAAAAAAACCGACGCTTTGACGCTGGACAGCCACTTTACCGACGATTCGGTGACCAAGCCAATCACTTTTTTAACCTTAAGAAACTTACCAAAGTGACCCATTTAACCCGAAATTTTAGCAGAAATCTAAATCTGGTCTCCGTTCTGCGAAATTTCTGTAACTTTTTTTTTTAAATTGAAAGATCATTTTTAAAAACCGACGCTTTGAAGCTGGACAGCCACTTTACCGACGATTCGGTGACCAAGCCATTAACTTTTTTTTAGAATTAGAAACTTACCAAAGTGACCCATTTAACCCGAAATTTTAGCAGAAATCTAAATCTGGTCTCCGTTTTGTGAAATTCCTGTAACTTTTTTTTTTAAATTGAAAGATCATTTTAAAAAAACCGACGCTTTGACGCTGGACAGCCACTTTACCGACGATTCGGTGACCAAGCCAATCACTTTTTTTTAGCCTTAAAAACTTACCAAAGTGACCCATTTAACCCGAAATTTTAGTAGAAATCTAAATCTGGTCTCCGATTTGCGAAATTCCGGTAACTTTTTTTAAATTGAAAGATCATCTTTAAAAACCCGACGCTTTGAAGCTGAGCCAACTTATCGACGATTGGGTGACCAAGCTAATAACTTTTTTTTCCACCCTAGAAACTTACCAAAGTGACCCATTTAACTCGAAATTTTACCAGAAATCTAAATCTAATCTCCGTTTTATGAAATTCCTGTAACATTTTTTAAATTGAAAGTTCATCTTTAAAAAAACCAACGCTTTGACGCTGGACAGCCACTTTACCGACGATTCGGTGACCAAGCCAATAACTTTCTTTTTAGCTTTAGAAACTTACCAAAGTGACCCATTTAACCCGAAATTTTAGCAGAAATCTAAATCTGGTCTCCGTTCAGCGAACTTCCTGTAACTTTTTTTTTTAAATTGAAAGATCATCTTTAAAAAAACCGATGCTTTGACGCTGGACAGCCACTTTACCGACGATTCGGTGACCAAGCCATTAACTTTTTTTTTTTTAGAATTAGAAACTTACCAAAGTGACCCATTTAACCCGAAATTTTAGCAGAAATCTAAATCTGGTCTCCGTTTTGCGAAATTCCTGTAAATTTTTTTTTAAATTGAAAGTTCATCTTTAAAAAACCGACGCTTTGACGCTGGACAGCAACTTTACCGACGATTCGGTGACCAAGAAAATAACTTTTTTTTTTAGCCTTAGAAACTTACCAAATTTTTCCATTTAACTCGAAATTTTAGCAAAAATCTAAATCTGGTCTCCGATTTGCGAAATTCCTGTAACTTTTTTTTTTAAATTGAAAGATCATTTTTAAAAAAACCGACGCTTTGACGCTGGACAGCCACTTTACCGACGATTCAGTGACCAAGCCATTAACTTTTTTTTTTTAGAATTAGAAACTTACCAAAGTGACCCATTTAACCCGAAATTTTAGCAGAAATCTAAATCTGGTCTCCGTTTTGTGAAATTCCTGTAAATTTTTTTAAATTGAAAGAAAATCTTTAAAAAAACCGACGCTTTGAAGCTGGACAGCCAACTTATCGACGATTCGGTGACCAAGCCTATAACTTTCTTTTTCCACCCTAGAAACTTACCAATGTGACCCATTTAACTCGAAATTGTACCAGAAATCTAAATCTGGTCTCCGTTTTTGCGAAATTCCTGTAACATTTTTTTTAAATTGAAAACATTGAAAGTTCATCTTTAAAAAAACCGACGCTTTGACGCTGGACAGCCACTTATACCGACGATTCGGTGACCAAGCCAATCACTTTCTTTTTTTAGCCATAGAAACTTACCAAAGTGACCCATTTAACCCGAAATTTTAGCAGAAATCTAAATCTGGTCTCCGTTTTGCGAAATTTCTGTAACTTTTTTTTTAAATTGAAAGATCATCTTTAAAAAAAAAACCGACGCTTTGAAGCTGGACAGCCAACTTATCGACGATTCGGTGACCAAGCCTATAACTTTCTTTTTTTAGCCTTAGAAACTTACCAAAGTGACCCATTTAACCCGAAATTTTAGCAGAAATCTAAATCTGGTCTTCGTTCTGCGAAATTTCTGTAACTTTTTTTTTTAAATTGAAAGATCATTTTTAAAAAACCGACGCTTTGACGCTGGACAGCCACTTTACCGACGATTCGGTGACCAAGCCTATAACTTTTTTAGAATTAGAAACTTACCAAAGTGACCCATTTAACCCGAAATTTTACCAGAAATCTAAATCTGGTCTCCGTTTTGTGAAATTCCGGTAACTTTTTTTTTTAAATTGAAAGATCATTTTTAAAAAACCGACGCTTTGACGCTAGACAGCCACTTTACCGACGATTCAGTGACCAAGCCAATCACTTTTTTTTTAACCTTAGAAACTTACCAAAGTGACCCATTTAACCCGAAATTTTAGCAGAAATCTAAATCTGGTCTCCGTTCTGCGAAATTTCTGTAACTTTTTTTAAATTGAAAGATCATCTTTAAAAAAACCGACGCTTTGAAGCTGGACAGCCACTTTACCGACGATTCGGTGACCAAGCCAATAACTTTTTTTTTAGCCCTAGAAACTTACCAAAGTGACCCATTTAACCTCGAAATTTTAGCAGAAATCTAAATCTGGTCTCCGTTTTAAGAAATTCCTGTAACTTTTTTTTTTTAAATTGAAAGATCATTTTAAAAAAACCGACGCTTTGACGCTGGACAGCCACTTTACCGACGATTCGGTGACCAAGCCAATCACTTTTTTTTTAGCCTTAGAAACTTACCAAAGTGACCCATTTAACCCGAAATTTTAGCAGAAATCTAAATCTGGTCTCCGTTTTGTGAAATTCCGGTAACTTTTTTTTTTTTAAATTGAAAGATCATCTTTAAAAAACCGACGCTTTGAAGCTGGACAGCCAACTTATCGACGATTCGGTGACCAAGCCAATAACTTTTTTTTCCACCCTAGAAACTTACCAAAGTGACCCATTTAACCCGAAATTTTAGCAGAAATCTAAATCTGGTCTCCGTTTTGCGAAATTCCTGTAACATTTTTTTTTAAATTGAAAGATCATCTTTAAAAAAACCGACGCTTTGAAGCTGGACAGCCAACTTATCGACGATTCGGTGACCAAGCCTATAACTTTCTTTTTTCCACCCTAGAAACTTACCAAGGTGACCCATTTAACCCGAAATTTCACCAGAAATCTAAATCTGGTCTCCGATTCAGCGAAATTCCGGTAACTTTTTTAAATTGAAAGATCATCTTTAAAAACCGACGCTTTGAAGCTGAGCCAACTTTATCGACGATTGGGTGACCAAGCCAATAACTTTTTTTTTCCAATTAGAAACTTACCAAAGTGACCCATTTAACTCGAAATTTTACCAGAAATCTAAATCTGGTCTCCGTTTTGCGAAATTCCTGTAACATTTTTTTTTAAATTGAAAGTTCATCTTTAAAAAACCGACGCTTTGACGCTGGACAGCCACTTTACCGACGATTCGGTGACCAAGCCAATAACTTTTTTTTTTTTAGCCTTAGAAACTTACCAAAGTGACCCATTTAACCCGAAATTTTAGCAGAAATCTAAATCTGGTCTCCGATTTGCGAAATTCCTGTAACTTTTTTTTTAAATTGAAAGATCATTTTTAAAAACCGACGTTTTGACGCTGGACAGCCACTTTACCGACGATTCAGTGACCAAGCCATTAACTTTTTTAGAATTAGAAACTTACCAAAGTGACCCATTTAACCCGAAATTTTAGCAGAAATCTAAATCTGGTCTCCGTTTTGTGAAATTCCGGTAATTTTTTTTAAATTGAAAGAAAATCTTTAAAAAAACCGACGCTTTGAAGCTGAGCCAACTTATCGACGATTGGGTGACCAAGCCAATAACTTTTTCCACCCTAGAAACTTACCAATGTGACCCATTTAACTCGAAATTTTTCCAGAAATCTAAATCTGGTCTCCGTTTTATGAAATTCCTGTAACATTTTTTTTAAATTGAAAGTTTATCTTTAAAAAAACCGACGCTTTGAAGCTTGACAGCCAACTTATAGACGATTCGGTGACCAAGCCTATAACTTTCTTTTTCCACCCTAGAAACTTACCAAAGTGACTCATTT
>BMAU01009250.1:0-20734 GCA_019973935.1 Trichonephila clavipes
ACATGAACATTCTTTAGAGGGCGCTGGCAACGCAGCCACCGGTGAGTTAACGAGGGAGAGGGGATTCAGTGAGCGGCTCTAGACGCGGAGGTCGATGATCAAGGGCTGAGAAAAGAGTGACGAGAACAGTGGCCGAGTAGGGACCTACCACCCGTTGTTCACAATAGAGACGCGTAGGTCACTCTCAACACCCATATACCTGAGACTATCGGGAAGATTAAGTGTCAGCAATTGTACTAGAACTGTCGTTAAGAGCCAGAGGTGTTTAATCGAATTGTAAATACTTCGTTATATGTGTTAAACGTCTGTCGTAGTGGGTAGAGCTGTATCTTGTCCGACATTAAATGTTAGTTTAACAAAAAACGAGTGTAATCATTGAATATCCCTAGAACTGTACCATAATCCCCCCATATATATATATATATATATATATATATATATATATATATAATAAATTGTCAGGTTTGAAAGTTTTTTAAAATGAAAATAGAGCAAACTCTTTACCATTTTATGAGTAAACAAGAGTTAAAAGGGCAACGATGACGAAGGCACGCATACTACTGCGATGTTGTATTTGGTAAACCCGGTTTCCGCCATTTATATGAAAACGTAATAAAAATATATGATGCCCTCTTCATTTTACCAAATCGTCGTTTCTATTTTAAAAAAAGATCACTATGTAAAAAAAAAAACCTAAATATAGACCTTTATAAATCGCGTTTCTATGTTTAAAAAGAAAAAAAAACCATTTTTTCAGCAAAATGATTTTATATTCATTGCAGCAATATGCGTATAATATTCATTGGATAATTCCAAATGAGTTATAATATTTAGTAATTCTATTAGGTATGTTAATTCACCACATGATTTACCTGTGAAATAAGAAATTATGTGCAACTGGTCCCTGATTTAGACGTGGGAAAGGTTCCATAGAAAAGAAGCCGAGACAGAGAGTCTGACTGCCTTGTCCTCTGAAAAGGGGCTAATTTACTTTTGAAATTTATTGGAGACATCTGTTCTCAAAGTGGTTCAATAGTATCGGCTTAGAGGTGTGGGGTCTTACTAGAAAGCTTTTTGAAAATGCAGTTTGGTCGCTTTGACACAATGCAGAATGTTCAGAACAGCAGCAGAGCCGGCGCTAGCACTTTTGCCGCCCCAGGCAAAGAGGTAAAATGCCGCCCTTTTATAACAAAAATTAAAAGAAATAACCTAAACCCTTTTCATGTTTAGTGGTAAAATAAAACGAGAGCAAAAAAATTGCTATCAATAATGTTGAAGTTTTGGTTAGCAAAAATTACTAGTTTATTAATTTATGTTTTTGGCACTAAATTAAAATTTGGGTTGCACACAAAAAAGGTAATTTCTAGCGTATAATTATAAAATACAGATATTAAAAAATACTTGTTGTTGTTGTTGCCTCGATCTGACTACGTCAGACAGGTGGCATCAGAAAACAACAACAACAAAAAATACTAAAACAAATTATAGAACCACTAAGTATTAAAACTTAATTACATATTAAAAGTACACTTAAACCAAGAGTTAAACTTAAAAGAGTGTTTCTTTTTCACTTTTAATTCTGAGTATTTTTTTATAATTTCTTTAACACTAATTTCTTCTGCCAGTTCTTGTTCAATGGCTATTGTTGTCAAGCCGTTTAGCCGAACCTCGGTAGTTGTAGAGCGTAAAATTTTTTTTATGAATTCTAATTTGGAGAAACTCCTTTCTCCCCTTTCCACACTTATTGGGTGAGTAAGCAATACCCTTATGACTATACCGAGATCTGGAGCAAAATCCAGGTTCGATATGAATTTTAAAATCTCGATTGGGCTTTCATTTTTATTTAGCAAAGCCTCTAAACTGCTACTATCTCGTCTGCCAGATCCAGCACGTTTATATCCGATGAATTCCCATCAGTTAACACTGTTTCTAGATTTTTACAATACTTTAGTTCGTCGTTTTGAGGAGTATCTTTTAAATCACAAATATTGTATAAAATTTGGAAACAGTTGCTGTGAGTACTGATAAAATCAAACCTGGATTCAAGTGCATTGATAGCTTTATCTAATGTGAAAAAATGAAACTCTGTCTTATATTTCAAAGTAGGATGCCCTATCGCATCTTCTCGTGCCTCATAGTCGAAATTAACATTCCTCCTTCGAACTCTATGACGTGGCTGGGTGAGCTCAAAATTAGCCGGTATGTCAATTTCGTCAGCGAATTCTCGAGCGTCGCAAAGCATTTCATTTAAGGCTGTGTCCAATCTAAGATCCTTGAAAAAATCTTTACGATTTTTCAAGAACTCCATAGCAGATGGCAAATCATAGTCTTCTGTCTGCAAGAGCTTACTTATAGGATTGATACAATTTAACATTTTGTACCAAATTACAATGCAGCATAAGAACTTAAATTGTTTAACACAACATAATAGTCCAGAAGCCTCAACTGTTATAGAGTTGTCAATCTTCGAATTATTGCAAACAGCAAGTAAAGCATCGTATACCCCTCCTACTTGATACCTTAGTGGTTTTAATGCAACTATTCGGCTTTCTCAACGAATTTGTTTGAAATCATTTATTTACTTTATAATTTTTTACTTTATCATATTTTTATTTCTGTAATGCACATTTTGCTTCCACTTTAATTAAATAGTTTTATACTCTAGGGAACACGCACACAACAAAAAAAGTAGTACTTATATTCTTCCACATTAATTATTGTTCTGTGTAACAATATAAAATTTTAATTAAATCCTTTTCCTGTTGTTTTTTATAAGAAACTTCTGTCATAATTTTGACATTCTTATTGTTGCCTTTTCTAAAGATTTTAAATACTGCTATAGATTGGAACCTATTATTACTAGAATTTTTTCTTAAATATACATACTAACGCTTTTAAACCTTTTCACAATCAGGAAAAATACATTTTAAAGGATTTTTGAGAAATATAATAGTAAAATGAATCAGTAAATAAAAACTATTGCACACTGAAAACATCGATTTTTTAATTTTTAGTGCACCAGTGTTCTACGGGACACTGATTAAGAGCCTCTCGTTTATGTCTTGGATGAGTGGCTATGTTTTGAAGTACTTTATATTTGTATTCATTGCAATTAAACGATTGAGAATTAAAGCCTTTATGTATTAATCACAAATAAAACATAGTTTAATAAGATTGAAACTTAATTTTAAAAATGCTTTGGAAGTTATTCAGGTTTCAAGTCATTGTTGTCTGCTTATTAGGCTGCTAATTCTATATTATTTAGATATCACTATGCATTCAAATTAATTATCTATTTAATAATCGTCCTTCGAAATTTAAAATTCACGCCTGAAATTTTGCAATTTATTTATCTAAAGGATGTCTTTGCATTGAATTTGTATTTTTTAAAATATTTGTATTTTTTTTTTGGTTTAAAATTACTTTTAAAGTCTTTTAAATGTTTTCTTAAAATTCTTCCATATTAAACTGCATATAATTTATTAACTCAATTTTTAAATTTTTCGAAATATGCATTTTGATGAACTTTATTAGTAGCATACACAACTGTTTTACAATATTTTAAAGGTATTTTATAGATTTTTTTATGTATTTTTATAATTAATTATACACATAATATATATAATTAAACATACACATAACATATATAACTAAGCATACACGTAATTAATTATACACGTAATATATATAATTAATTATACACGTAATATATATAATTAATTATACACGTAATATATATAATTAATTATACACGTAATATATATAATTAATTATACACATAATTAATTATTAGACTACATTAAATATTCTTTCAAATTGTCCGTGTAAAACAGAGGTTCCCAAATTTTTTTGTCTCCTCCTTTGCCATGTTTTTCGGTATGAGGTAGACCCCTACTTTATTAATATTGAATTTTTGCAAGTTTATCAACTTAAATGTCTTTTTGACTGCTAGTACTACTACTACTTTAAAAGAATTAAATTTATAACTGATGAAGTATAGAGTTAAAATTTAAAAATCATATGTTAATTAATTAAATTAAAAGTTAATTAATATATAAAATAACTGTTAAATAAAACAACCAAGCAACATACTATTGATTTTAATGAGAGGGCTGAATCTGGCGCTACAATAGCAAATTTTTTACATTTAGTATCAATCTTGTCAGGTTTAACCTTATATATCCTCTGTTAGTAGTGTACAGTTTCTTTTTTTGTTTTGGAGATAGGTAACTGCCTGAAACTTCTTCTTACTAGGAAAAATAATTAAAAACTTCCTCATGATATTCCATAATTCTGGACAAATAACAGGTGTGCTTTTCTAAAGCTAAAATTGCAGGAATCCGTTTCTAAACTTTAAAATCTTCATTTGTGCATTATCACGATCAGTTCCCGTTGTCATGTGACATCCCCCCCAATGTGACCATGTAAATTCATTGCCTACTGTGGTATTACCATAGTCAAAGCATTCTCAAAATTGGTTTCAAAATCTCAATAAAAGACAGTTAAATGTTGAACGTAGGTTAAAACGTACTGACAGATTGTCTGGGTTCATTTGAGAAAATTCCAGACCTCCAGTATTATACTTCTTTAGTTTAACTCTGGAAAGAAACTGAGATAATGCGTGTTTTTTTTAAAAAAATTATTCTGTCACCTTGTACGGGCAAATTAACGTCATTAAATTAAATTTAGTAAATACATCTGCTAAATAAGTAAAATTTGGTTTCCAATTGATTAAATTTTCTTTGAAAATTGAACTCACGATCTAGTTTAATGAGAGCCAATATCACTTAGACCCCCACTTACACCTCATTGACCCCCAAATTATTTTTTTGCTGACGTGGACCCCCTTGCAGGTCGTCATAGACCACTATGGAAATCACTGGTGTAAAAGATCTTAATTAAAAAGGTATCTTGTAAATTCCTCTTAAAATGACAATAGCATGCAATATATATATATATATATATATATATATATATATATATATATATATATATTGTTCACGTTTTAATAATTTAATCTTACAAAAGAATGGCTAACTTAATAGTCTTAGAATATATTAGCAAAATTACGTATTTATTTCGCATGTTACATTCAATAAAAAGAAAAAAAGTGTCTATATAAGTAAAATTAACTTATTTTTTCTTTGAAAATTCTTTTAACAGTTTGAAGCAATATAAATTAAATATTTAGCAATTACAGACTAGCTCATTTATTTTTAAACAAAATTATCACAATATATTACGATTACAAAACAAAATCATCATATTAAATATACCTACGTTGTATTTCAATTTTTAGCTATTGCTGTTAAGATCCTTTATGAATGGTAAATAATTAATGAAAGTACTCAAAAGCTGATTAATGTTTTGCATTTTAAATGACCTACTATCGTCCTTTATAAGCGACTAGGAAGTTATTTTTATACGAGAGGCAAATAGTAATTTTTTCATTTTAATAACAATGTCAATCGAAAATGTTTTAAGAAGATTACGGTACATTCAATCTACCAAACACACACATACTTAAAAATGTTAATCAACATGAAAATACACTGGTGTGCAAAAATTAAGGACCAGATGGTTTTTTCAATATAACTTTGTACAAAAGCTTTCCAAATCAACACATTTAATACCGTAAGATCCCCAATACGTAAGGACATGTGTAATGTAAGCAACACTTACTAAAAGAGAAATCAGAGGGATAAAAAGAAGCTTGATTGAAAAAGTAGCATGGAGCGCAATGCGACTGAGGCCGAAACATCCCTGTGATGGGTTTCAAACAAGAAACATCCGGTCTTTAGTAGGGGATATGATCTCCCCTGACTGCTAGGCAGGTTTCACAGCGTCTGCCCATGCTGAGAATGAGGGTGTCAATGAGTTGTTGAGCCATTGCTGCCCATTCGTCTTGCAGCGCCAATCAAAGCTCCTGAATCGTTACTGGTGGTAAGGTACGAGCTGCCAAGCGTCTGCCTAGAAAATCCCTTACATGCTCGATGGGATTGAGATCCGGAGATCGTGCCGGCCAATCCATACGTTCAATATCTTCACTCTCTAAGAGCTGTTCGGCAGCTAGTGTGCGATGACATGGTGCATTGTCGTCCATGAAAAGGAACTGCAGACCCATAGCGCCTCTAAAAAGACGCACATATGGAAGAAGAATCTCTTTACAATAACGGGTCCCGTTGACTGAACCTGCGTCGAAGATGTGAAGGTCTGTACGACTACCAAGCATGATGCCTCCCCAAACGAGAACACCGCGACCTCCATACTTGTCCCTTTCAATGATGTTCGGTGGATGATTGCGACTTCCCCGCTCTCTCCAGATGAGTATGCGATGAGAATCGCTACTCAAACTGAATCTGCTCTCGTCTGTAAAGAGTACTCGTCCCATTCATTGTCTATCCAATTCCGGTGTTCCCGGCACCACAGAGAACGCCTTCTCCGATGGACAGGCGTTAAAGGTACACACCGTACAGGGCGTCGTACAAACAGACCACCACCATGCAGTCTTCTGGCCACGGTAAAACGCGATATCGGTCGTCCAGTCGCCTGTGTCGTGTGTCTAGCGATTTCTCCCACTGTCTGCCGCCTGTTTCTTCTGGCCTGTAAGACAATGTACCGGTCATCTGCGGGTGTGGTTCCTCGTGGAGGACCACTACTGAACCCCCGGATAGCTGTTCCTGTAGTTTGAAATTGTCTCCAAAGTCGTGAAACGATGCTGTGAGCAATTCCGAACTCTGTAGCCACACTTGTCACACTGCGGCCTTCCTCCAACTTCCCAATGATTCGACCTCGGGTAAAAGCATCTAGATGTCGTCTAACAGATTGATTATTCTCCATTTCTCGCTGAGGCAGCAACTCGGTGTGATTTTAACTTCTATACGGCGTGCAATCTCTTTGCCAGAAATACTGATCTTACACCGACAACATGCTTTATACTACTCAGACACTCCCCCATTACGTCTACCTGCATATCTGCGCATGTGCTACCGTACATCACCTTACTTAATCTCCTGATTGGTCTTTCTGTCCGCTCTGCCTCTTCGTTCAGCTGATATACTAAATTTTCGACTTTGTCCTTAATTTTTGCACACCAGTGTATTCCACGAAACTGATGACATTAATATTTATGTATAAATAAATAAATAAAATAGAAAAAGCGCAAATGTAGCAAAATAATTTTTTCTTTTCCTTTTATCTTACGCGATGATCAAAATTCCTGGGCATTAAAAATCTAAAAAAGAATTTGAAAATGAAATTATGGTTACCTTTTTTTTGTTGTCCTACTTTGTCTTTGTTTAAGTACAGGAAACGAAAAGAATTAGTTCGGAAGTCAAATTGACACAAGGTTCCCTCAGTTTTCTTCGAAAAAGGGTCTTTGTCTCAGGGTCATCCTGCCCCTTTCTTTTTATTCATAAAACTTGACCGCGCTTTTCATCACTTTTGTTGAGACTAATCTCTGCCAAAATCTATCTCTTTCAATAGTATCCGAATTCACGTATACAAAACAGTAACAGTTATACGAAATTAGTTGAAAGAGAAGGATCCGGATGCCGAAATTCTTCTTTATCACCCCCTCTCCCTTCCCCCAATGGGACCAGCGTTTGGAAACACGGCTTTAAATACTAATGAATACTCGTTAAAAAAAAACTTTAGGACTCCACAGAAAGCGTGAATATTTTGCATACACATTTTTAATTTTTTTCCTTCGAATTTTTATTCTGACTCATTTATTTTCCTCATAAACCAGTTAATTTTACAGCCAGTTTGCCGCCTCCTAAGGTTGCCGCCCCGGGCAGGGGACCCCTAGCGCCAGCCCTGACAACAGAAGGGACAGTCCAATCTGGCTCGGGTTTTTATTACTTGATTTGCGGAACTCCTAAGGATTCCCACCTAAAATGGACCGTTTAAAAATATATAATTAAGAAGTGGACACGTATTAATACTTATCGCATCAAAGTAGAGGTTTTTTTTTTTAAAAAAATACTCTGGCTATTATTTCAATTAATAACTCTGAAAATAATGTGAATGTTTTAAAAATCCTAGTTCAGGACCTGTTCAGAAGTCCTAATTATACATATAGAAAAAAAATTATATAGAAGCATTTTCCAAAAAAGAAAAATATTTTGAAAATGTCATTTCTTTTCATTTTTTTTGCCAAAAAGGTTGCATTTAAATAGTTCCTTTCATTGTAATAATAAAGTGATCGATCGTCCTCCTTTAGGGAGGACAGTCCCCCTTTTATAGGTTCTGTCCTCCCTCAAAAAGTGTCTTCCTATTTGTCCTCCTTTTCAATATTTTAAAACTAATCTGGTAATCTCTATTCAGAGATGCAGGACGAACTGTTACGCGCTTGTTTGAAGAAATTAGAACACTGAATGTATATTTAAGTTCTGATAAATTAGAACAATGGGAAAATCAACACGTTGAAATTAATAAAAGATGGATGGAAATTTTTATCATTTCAAAAAGGAACACAGTCCATATGAAAATTCAGTTATTCTTGTTGAATTTATGTTGTGCTGCTCTTTAACCAATGCAGAACAGTTTTTTTCAATTGGTAATGATTTTTGAACAAATGAGAAATCAAGATTGAATGTTGATATTTTAGCTGTATCACCTACCGTAAAGTTCAATATGAAGGATACTTCTTGTTTCAAAATTCCCGATGTATTAGAAAACGATATGCTTACTAAAAAAAATTTATTCAATGGAAAAATACTCGGTTAAGTAAATAATTAAAAGTGATATAAGCATAATTAGTGCACTTTTGTTTGAGTTAATAAAATGTTTCATATAATTACGTTATAATTCTTTCTTAAATTTTTCGACCTCCTTTTCATAGTAAGAAAATTGGTCCCCTTAGTAATAATAAAACAATTGTATACGCACATTTTAATTCAAGTGACACATCGGTCTAGTGACGAGGACGACACCTGAGCTGGCTCCTTACTTTTTCCTAACTCCCACACTGCACCAACGGATGGATATAGAACGTCGACACATATTTAACGTATATCTGCCCCATTGACATGGCGGGTCTTCTTGAATAGCAACAGGATTCGGACTCACGACACTCTGATAATTGCTCTAAACCTCATGCAATTTATGTGCTTTGCCTAGCACAATCTTTTAATTTTTGAGTTTTTTTATGCCATTTCTAGTAGTATATACTGTAAATATTTTGTGAGGATGTTCCACTGTTTATATATTGCTTATTTTGGGAAGTTAAAATAGATTCGGTTAAAGCAGTGTAACACAGTTTGAACAAACTTGTAATATCCTTGAAGAATTTGTTGATATAAATTATTAGACTGGGGTATCTGAAACTAAAAGTTTATTGTATTCAATACAAGGAATACCAGTCATTTTATTTAATAGTATAGTTTGCAATATTGCCCAAAATTAAAAAAAAAAATCCATAAACTATTTGAAGCAGAAACTGTTGTCCTTGTGATTCGACTTTTAAGTTACTCAACAAAATTTTAACTTTAAATCCAAAAATTTAAGAATACAACATTTAAGGCACTTTAAAACAAAGCAAAAAAGCTAGAATATAGTTCGAATATTTAAGAATATTTTCCTGAAAAACAAGTTTTCGAAAAAGAAAAATATTTTATTCCTAAATAGAGAGAGCAGACGATGAAGTTAGAGTGAGGGAATATCAGCGTCGCCCTATTCGAGGGCTTTTGGTGATGATCCTCGTAATTTTGAACCAAGGTCAACTGACTGGTCACCTGAGCTGGTAGCTCCTTCTAATATCCACACCACATCGACGGGAGGACGTTTCAGCCCCGACAGTTTAATGTGATTCGGCCCCTCTACACGGCGGGCCTTCAGCGGCACTAGACTCGAACTTATGACACGCCGGCTACGAGTCCGTGACCTTGACAACTAGGATACCTCGGCCACGTTGAAGTTAGAAGAAACCCTATAGAATTTAAATGTTATTTTTTAATACTGTAATTGATATTGTACAAATAGAAGATAGATTAAAAAATATACCAAATATACCGACCGTATATGCAGTCGAGCCTCAGTATAACGAATTCGCTAAATCCCTGAAAAAAGATCGTTATATGGAAATTTCGTTATATAGTGGTTCATTTTTCAATTTTCTTTATAAACCACATAAGACAAATTTTAAATTGATTAACACTATCCATTATTATAAAAAAAGTAATTATTCACACTTTTTTTTTTGTAAATTAACATTTTTTTACTTTATAAGTTTTAAGTCTTTATAAGTTTTACTTTATAAGTTCTAAGTTTTAAGTAATAAGTCTGCTAGGAAAGCATGAGGGGCGGTTTACGTTGTTGAGAATTACTCTGTATTTTCAATTTTAAAAAAGTAATTTTATATCAAGATTAATGAACTTTAAGGACATTTTCTAATTTTAAGCAAGTAATTTTAAACATATATTTTATAGCCAGTAATTTTAACCATATAATAGCACATGCGTCCTTAAATTTAATTACTAGTAAGGTTTATTTATTTTGAGTCTTTTGTTTGAAAAAAAAAATTTCTCTCATGATACGCCTCGCATCTTTGCAGTGCACCAAAGTAGGAAGATGCGGAACATCTTTTCATCATTTGTTGAACGATAATGACGTTATAAAACTCTTTATTAAATAAAAAAATTAATAGGTAGTGTATTTCCAATCCGAACAGTCTGAAGAGTAAAATGTCAAATCCGGTGTAATCTCTTGATCGTGGCTAGGTTCGTCACCACTCTACCGCTCGCGTCGCTTCGAAGTGCATTATTAATAAAACAAGTGACCAACCAAAGAAATTCAATCAGAAATTAACGAAAATTCTATTTATCTACTTTTTTTATAGTGCAAGTTTCTGTTCACACATCTATATTTTTTAATCCAGAAAGCTTAATTGCTGTTGGATATTGATGTGAATTGCTTTAAAACGGTTCAAACATTCTGTATTAATTCGTAAAAATATTTTTCAAAAATTGATTTTTAGAATGTATGAAGGTAATATCCCTTCTTACGTGTTTTAAAAAAAATTATATTTTTTTAAAGGGGAGGGGGAAATAAATTTTTTTTAAAAAAACAATGTGTTAAATTAATGATTTTAAGGCATTCATTTTTCAAACAAGTAACCTAAAAAAGAACCAGCAAAAAAGTAAACGGAAAATATTCAAATCTATTAGAAAATGCAAAATACATATATGTATATGTGTTATACTTCTCTATGGCTATTTTACTCTATGATCTTTCATCTCGCTATAAAGTTTTCTTCACACACCGTCGATTAGTTATAAAAATAGACTTATAATAGAAGCATGACTTGGATATACAATTTTTTTTAAAGATTATTTTTCTTACACTTATATTTTCATCAAATTTCTCACAGACAAATTGTGTGGAAAAACTTAATAAAAGTATAGTAATGATATTGTTTGATGTACAGCATAGTGACATAGTAAATAATAGCACAATTTATGTTTCAGTATTTATTAAAATGTCTATTTTTATGTTATTAACCACTTTAAAAAATTCAAAAAATTTATTTTTCCTTTTAAATTTAAAATATTTTGCGTTGTGCATTATTTCTACCGCTCATTTGAGCCTCATTAAAGCCTTTCTTAGTCGTTATAATGGGTTCAAAAGACAGACTCTTGGAATTTGAAAACAGCTACCAGCGCAAGCGGAATGACCCAATGGAGACCGACCAAACCCAGCCCAATGATGAAGATTTGAAAACATGTTCGAGAATCCTTGACGTCTTTGAATACCAGCTAATTAAGAAAACCAGACTAACCTACAACCAGTAAATCCTATACACAATGGACAATGGTTTAGTCCGAAAGAACCAGGAAAGATACGACCTGATCGAAAAAAAATGGAAAACTGATGGAAGAAATCCAAGATCTAGAGGGTGAGTTGACTTTGATCGGTACTTGCCCTATAGAAAATTGCCAGCACCATTCTAAATTAAACCGCTCAAAATTAATTCAGAAAGTAAATGATTTCTCTAAGCAACTAGAATTAAAATACTAAAAATCAAATGCCAAGCCTTGCAATGGCAATCCTCCCCCAAACCCACCAAAAAAGAAGAATCGCCTTGACGGCTTTACTGCACCAACCAAAGTCGTGAAAAAGCAGAAAGTCCTGCAAAATTACTCCTTTGGTGCGGCTGCACCCGTCACCACAACCAATAAATACCAGACTCTCTCTGGAAACGACGCGTTGCCGACACAGGACAACACAGCAATGCCAGTTGCCCCCAAATCCCCCCCATTCATCTAAAATTCGAAGAAAATTACAATCTAATCATGCAAGAAATCAATAGAAAATACCCCAAGACCAATTCGAAGCTGTCTGGGGAATATTTGCGCATTTTTGTGTCAACAGCTGACGAGCGCAAAGAGATCATCAGTTTCCTTAAGAAAAGAGGTGAGCAATTCTTTGCGCTCCACCCACAAGATAGCAAACCCCCAAAAATAGTGATTAAAGGGTTGCCGATATCTACGGATATCGACGACATCAAGAAAGACCTCTCCGAGCGAGGCTCCCTTGTTAACAAGGTCGCACAGCTCACCAAACTTAAATCAAAATTTAAACTCCCCATCTTCATGGTGGAACTGCAAAAATCGCCCGATTCCTCAGACATCTTCAAACTAGACAAGTGCTGTTACTTAACAGTTAAAATCGACACCTTCAATAGACGACCAGGCCCGACCCAATGTGTGTTACAACTGTAACTTATTTAACCACTCCTCTAAGAATTGTCACATTAGAACCCGATGTCTTAAATGCGGCGAGCCGCATAGAACGGGCGACTGCCCAATAAGAGAATTAATAGAAAACCTCATCTGTATCAATTACAAAGAAGCCGGACACCTGGCCAACTCGCATCGCTGTGCGAAATTCCCGAAAATTCAACCTAAAAAAGGTGCTCCCTCCTTAAACAGAAATAAATCTCAAAATTCATTTAATTACGACCAATCCAAAGTTAAAAATAATATCTCCTTTGCAAATGCCTTAAAAGGCAATCCCCAGATGGCACCACAAACCGAAAAGTCCGTGTCGGCCGATTCAGAGGCCGAGATAACTCCAGCCCCCCACACACACACAAAGAAAAGAAACCAGAATGTGATTGAAAACGATGATAGCGGAACCTTTGGGTTCATGAACGCTATCATCGAACTGAAAAAGTTCTTCGCTGAACACCCCTCTCTCATAGAGTTGGGTAAACAGCTTAGAAACGCCCAACCCCACGAAAAGGTTGACGTTTTCTATCGTCATATCGCAAATCAGCGATAACGGGTGCGAGTTGTCTCGGACCCCCAAAATTTCTCCAAACTCAAAGTAACTTCGCCCGACCCCGCCCCCCATGCGAGTAGTCACCTCCCGATTCGTCGAGAGAAACTCTCGCAATGACCCTCAAATACGCCCACCTCGGCGGCCGCGCAAGCGCAAGCGCTCGGGTAGTTAATGCCGATGGCATCGGTGACCTCACCGACACGGTGGGAGACGATTTTACTGTCGTCTCTCGGAAGAAAAAAGTTGCTTCCATCGTAATAGATGCAAGCCAAAATACAACCGGGCTGCTCACCACATTGAGTGAACATTTAGGAACTACACTCGAGGGGCGGTTCGAGAATGGGAAACTTAGAGTTTTTCCCAAAACAATTCTTGAGCATAGAAAGCTCCAATCTTTTCTAGCAGTTAAAAAGATGAGGTCCCATACTTTTGAGATGGCAGACAACAAGCAGCTTAAAGCTGTTATCAGAGGACTACCTACTGATTACGATCAAAAGGAAATTGCCTCAGAACTCAAGGGCTTTGGGTTTGAACCCAGCCACATTTCTATTCTCCGCAATAGAAAAACAAATACAAACATGCCACTTTTTTTGGTAGTCCTCAAGAAAAATGAGGAAAACAAGCAAATTTTTCAGATCACGAACATTGGGTTTTTCCGTGTCGTGATAGAACCTTTGAAGGGCTCTTCGATGCCTCCTCAATGCTATCGCTGCCAGGAGTTCTATCATCACTCCCGACTCTGTAACAGAGCACCCAAATGTTTAAAATGTAGTGGAAGCCATCTCACCGCAGATTGCAAGAAATCCATGAAATCCCCAGCTAAGTGTGCAAACTGCGGCGGACCTCATCCAGCCAATTTTTCAGGATGCCCCAGTAACCCCGTAAATAAAAAACAACAGAAAAAACAGCCAAACAAAAACATCTGGACGGAGAAAGCCAAAGAGCGCGCTCAAAAGTCCACACCACGCCAGCAGAAGCCGTCTTACGCTTCAGTAACGGCTCAGAACGTCTCAAAAAACAACACATTTGACGCCAACTCGATCATGGAACAAATGGGTCAAATGATGCAACAGTGGGGAACTATGATAGCTTTCCTTCAACAAAATAACAAAAAATAAAATTCAGCGCGTTTAATAGTAACACTCTTAGAGTTTACAGTTGGAATGCCAATGGTGTTAAAAAGAATTTAGAAGAACTTAAAGAAAGCATCATTTTTCATAACCCCGACTTAATCGGGATCCAAGAAACACATCTTCGTCCTCCGGACCGAATTAGCATTCCAAATTACACTTGTCACAGAAGTGATAGGCTCACACACAGAGGCGGGGGCACTGCCATTTTTGTAAAAAATTGCATCAAGCACCACGCCATCCTTAGTACTTCAAACACGTTTGAAAATACAACGGTAATTATTCAACTAGGTAACAACACCAAAATCACTATGGCGTGTATCTATAGACATCCACACGGCTCCATTAATGTTACGGAACTCGATGCTATTCTCACACATAATAATAGAACCTTTCTCTTTGGAGATTTTAACGCTAAACACTCGAGTTGGAACCCAGGGAGAAGCAATGCCAATGGTAATATTCTTAGCAATTGGGCTGTAGCCTCAGCTATTGATATTATCGCACCAGACACTCCAACACATTTCAACCACAACGCTCCAAGCACTATTATTGACATCGGCTTTGCAGCTAATTTCTCACACTCTAATGTTTTTACTGTAAATGAACTTAGCAGTGATCACAATCCAGTTATTTTCGATTTCGTAACTAACTGTCAATTACCACCTTTACTTCAAACTCTTAAAACTACTAACTGGATTAAGTTTCAAGAAATACTTCACTACAACATGCCAGGAAATCCTACGATAGATAATTTGGACCAGGCCGTTCAAAATTTCAGCAACATGATCTCGGATGCTATTAATACTTCCACATCCACTAGAATCTCCAAAACTTCACACCTCCGCCTTCCTATTAATATTCGAGAGTTCATTAAAACTAAAAACAGATTCCGTAAGCTTTGGAACAATACAAGATACCCCCTCTATAAAAGGGAAGTGAATGCTCTCGTTAGGCAGATTAGGATCGAAATCAACGAACATAAAAACAGGACCTGGAAAAACCTTCTTTCCTCGTTAAATGTTGAAGATAATTCTCTTTATAATTTGCATAAAAGAATTACTAAAAAATATACTGTCATACCACCTCTCCATGGTCCGAGTGGCATGGCTTTCTCTGATTTCGAAAAAGCGGAGGCTTTCAAAGACACACTGGAAGTCACTTTTCAAGAAAATGCTGAACCTTATAGTGACGACAAAATTGAAGAAGTCGAAAGTTTAGTGAATCACTATTTCGACAACTTCAACACACTTACACCACCCCTCACTTCGCCCTTAGAAGTACGAGGCATAATTAAAAAATTACCTAATAGGAAGTCTCCCGGCCCAGATCAGATTCCAAATATAGCTTTAAAATATCTTCCTATTAATGCTATCACACATTTAACTAAAATTTACAACAGATGCCTCATTAACTGCCACTTTCCTACACAGTGGAAAATAGCAAATGTAGTCATGTTGCCCAAGCCAAATCAGGATCATAAGTTTAGTCAAAATTACAGGCCGATCTCATTATTAAACACCACTGCTTAGATTTTCGAAAGAATAATTTTAAACAGGATTAAAACTCACTGCAAAGCCATAGACTGTATTCCCCCGGAACAATGCGGTTTCCGGGAGGGCCATTCTACGCTGCATCAATTAATACGTGCCACTAATATTATAAATGAAGGTTTCGCTAGCAAATTATACACTGTAGGTGTCTTTTTGGATGTCAAAAGGGCATTCGACAAAATGTGGCATGATGGCCTCACTTACAAATTGATAAAACTCAAATTCCCTGCTTATTTAATTAAAATTATTCACAATTATTTACACAACAGAACCTTCCGGGTTCGTGTAAATAACACTTTCTCTGAAACGGGTTTTTGTCAAAGTGGTACCCCGCAGGGTTCGGTACTATCCCCGTATCTTTACAACATATTCACATATGACTTTCCAGATCACCACACTGTCAGTACATGTCTTTTCGCAGATGACTCGGCGGCGCTCACTCAGGGTGTCAATCTCAAGAACACAATTAAAACTATGCAACAATTCCTCGTCAAACTAGAGAAATGGTTGACAGATTGGAGAATAGCTATTAATGTAGAAAAAACACAAGCCATTGTTGTTTTCAGGAAATGGGGCGTCATTGACCCCCAAACTGAACTCACTCTTTTCGATGACAACATTCTGTGGGTCCCGGTCGTTCGTTACTTGGGCTTATATCTCGATAGTCGCCTAACTTACAAGAATCATATTGACTATCTTTCAGACAAATTCTGGGGTAGAATAGCGTTAGCTATCTCCCTTATTGGGAGAAGCTCTCCTCTCTCCCTTGAAAATAAAGTTATACTGTACAAGCAAATTTTGTGTCCAACAATAACGTATGGGTCCCCCATTTGGGGGCCGCGGCCCTGACCCACACTAAACGCATTCAAATTATTCAAAACAAAATTCTTAGAATCATTGCTAACGCACCTTGGTACGTTAGAAATAGTGTCATTCATCACGACTTACACATGGAGCCGATAGATAATTACATCACTAGAACTTCTAGAAATGTTTTTACTTCTATTCAAAATCATAACAACCCTGTAATTAAAGCACAAACACTTTTCACGTATCCTCATGCTAAAATAAATTTTGCTTATAAAACGACAAAATGGAATCTGCCCTTAAAACCGCCGTAATTACAACAATAATACTTAATTGCTACACTTAACAACATTTAAATGCATTTGCCTACATCAGAATTGGGATCAGTGATTAAAGCTGGCTCCTGCTTCAATTCCACGATTGTTCCGGCTGCAAGTTCTGTCTTGCAGTCTCCATCCTCTTTTCATTCCAGCTGCAAAAAAAAAAAAAAAAATTCCGCAGCTTCTCTATTCCGATTGCGTTTTGGTGCTCCTCGAACGCGTTTTTGGGGCTGTTAAGCCCCCCTTCCTTGCGCTCCTCCATTCCTGCCCGCGTAACGTATTTTTGTCTCGTTTTCGTCTGGCCGCTTCTTCCTCCATCCTCCCCCCCTGCGGGGGAGTGTATTCAGATATTGATTTTCATTGCCACTTTCTCTCCGCGAATTTGGGTATAAGCGATTCATTTCGCTGGCACCCGTTAAATCTAATTTTCGTTTCGTTTCGTTCCGCCTACGGGATGACAGACTGGAGAAGAGCAATAAATGTAGAAAAAACACAAGCCATTGTTTTCAGAAAATGGGGCGTCATTGACCCCCAAGCTGAACTCACACTTTTTGATGACAACATTCAGTGGGTCCCGGTCGTACGTTACTTGGGCTTACATATCGATAGTCGACTAACTTACAAGAATCATATTGACTATCTTTCAGACAAATTCTGGGGTAGAATAGCGTTAGCTATCTCCCTTATTGGGAGAAGCTCTCCTCTCTCCCTGGAAAATAAAGTTATACTTTACAAGCAAATTCTGCGTCCAACAATAACGAATGGGTCCCCCATTTGGGGGGCCGCGGCCCCGACCCACACAAAACGCATTCAAATTATCCAAAATAAAATTCTTAGAATTATTGCTAACGCATCTTGGTACGTTAGAAATAGTGTCATTCATCACGACTTACACATGGAGCCGATCGATAATTACATCACTAGAACTTCTAGAAATGTTTTTACTTCTATTCAAAATCATGACAACCCAGTAATTAAAGCCCAAACACTATTCACGTATCCACACTCTAAACTAAATTTTGCTTACAAAACTACTAAATGGAATCTCTGCCCTTGAAACCGCCATAATTACAACAAAAATTACTTAATTGCTACACTTCACAACATTCATATGCATTTGCCTTATATCAGAACTGGGATCAGTGTAAAAGCTGGCTCCTGCTTCGATAACAACTACTGTGCCGTCTGTAAGTTTCCCGTGCAGACTCCTTCCATTTTTCGCCCCAGCTGCAAAAAAAAAAGCAGCATTTTCCTTCCCACTGCATTTTTGGTGCTCCTCGAACGCGTTTTGGGGCTGTTAAGCCCCCTTTACAGCGCTCTTCCATTCCTCGCCCTCGTGACGTACTTTCAGCGCTCTTCCATTCCTCGCCCTCGTGACGTACTTCAGTTTCGTTCTCGTTCGGCCGTTTTCTTCCTCCAGCCTCCCCCTGCGGGGGAGTGTTTTCAGATATTGTCTCTCTTTGATCCTTTTTCTCCGCGAATTTGGGTATAAGCGATTTATTTCGCTGGCACCCGTTTCATCTAATTTTCGTTTTCGTCCGCCTACGGGAGGTAGGGACAAACTTGCCGTCCCCTTCCTCCACCGCTTCCTTTCTACCGCCGACTTCGTCGGCAAGCCCAGATGCACTTCTCCTCGTTTCTCACTGGCAATTCATTAAATTTCTTAAATGATTAAATCTAAAAAAGGGCAAACTATTGATCTAAAGTCACTCCCCAATCTTGGCTGATAGGAGATTTAGATTCCTCCGGGAATCAGGCGCTCCAATAAGCCTATCAACACCGCATTATTTCTAATCAAGATATATCATTAAAAATATCTAGCCAAAAAGAATAAATCAGAAAATAAACAAATGAGATAAACAGTTCCCAGGCGCGTTCGTCATTTCTCGTAAAATAGTCCCTCACCCTATGTGAATCATGAGATGGGTGTGTTACAAATTAAGGTATTTTGGAATTTAGGGAGTGGCAACTAAGGCTCCTTCTCTTTTCCCCGTCTAGGAGGAGCCATTTACCATAATGTACATAGAACATTAATTTCGTCTACTTTCATAACAATTCTCCAAATAAAATATCAGGAAAATTAATTAGAAAAGAGCCATAAAAAAATCAAAAGCATGAAAACAAGGAAAATAGTGAAAGAAAAAAAAGAACGACACAAATTAACTTTACATTCAACTATAAAGTCAAAACATTTATTTTAATTAATACTTTTAATTTTAATAGAAATGATTGAGAATTGTTGGAGTTATCCAAATATCACCCATTTTCAGTTTTCATGTCCCTAATTTAATGCTACTGAGTTACACAAGCAAAGATTTTGCCACTTTCTTCTAGTAAACAATGGTAATGATTTTTCCTTTTTGTGAACATAATTTGTCCATGCATAAAATGTTAAATAATATATCAAATTTTAAATAGTATATGGCTTAAAAAATTATCTAAAAACTGAAATTTTAAACAGCTTTAACAATAAGTCTTAAAATTTTAATTAATCCCGAATCATACACAATTTATTAAAATGCTTTTAAAATTTCTGAAATATTATCCCAGTGTGTTAGAGTTGGAATGATAATCGTATTTTAAAAAAAGAATTTAAAAACTGCATTCATATTTGTTTAAATGAAATAAAAGAAACTGAATACAAAAGGAGTATAACATTTCAGTCCACTTAAATTCTAAAAATGACAGCTTCCTGTGGTGAATGTGTTGTGGTATGAAATTTTGGAGAATAAAATGTTATTATTAATTAAAGACTCCACATAAAAAATATGCAAAGATAGCATATCACGTTATTGAATATTGATTGAAATTTTATACATTTGAAACAATTTTGAAAATGTAAAAAAAAAATTAATAAATTATTCAACAAAATAGTAAATTATAAGATCAAATACATACATCCTCACTAAATTTTACATATATTGAAATAAAAAAAATTAAGAGGAATAGTGTGAGAGCAATTGTTATTCCTTCCTATCAAAAATATCCCTTCAAAATGAGAATGGCTGCTTCAATATATTAAGATAACTATATATATAGATTTTAAAGTTCAAAATGTAATATATATAGACTTTTTTGCAAATAAATTATTTTATTATAGTAGTTATTGTGGTGGAAGTGGTATGTTGGTTAAGAAATATTTATACCAAATTAAACAAAAAACGATATACTTTTAATATATATATAAGATCAAATTAAAATGCAGGATTCATTTTTATTAAAAAAATAATAAATCTGCAGCCCTTTTAAATTATTTTGAAGTAGCCTTATATTTTTCAAAAGCATGAATATTTTTCAGAACATCTTTTTCTGCTATGATCTTATTCAAGTCGGAGCAATTTTGTTAACAAAAATTGTTGAATGTTAAGGTTGTTAAATGTTACTGTTGAATTGTTCATGGTGCTAAATACTCGCAAAGTTGCAGCGTTAGTGCCAACAAGAAAAAAAAAGGGGGGGACTCTGAAAATTTTAAACATTTGAACAACTATAACCTGAGCTTCTTATTAAAATATGCAGTTATATTTCCATCCACTTCTGAAATCGGCACATCTTATTGGACTAAGTTAAGGCATTTCTAGACAGAGCAGTATTGATAATTAAAAAATTTATGCCATAAACTGGAAACCGAAAAATAAGTAGT
>BMAU01009257.1:0-12822 GCA_019973935.1 Trichonephila clavipes
ACCCTCAGACGTATATATACGTCTTTCTAAAGAACGATCTCTTCTGCGAACTGCTATCCATAAAATTATTCCGAAGGTTTTAGAAAGCAAATTTCTGGACCCTGACTTTGCTCGCTATGAAGGATTCACCTATTTCAGGGGATTTGATTATTTATTCCTTTTTCTAACCCCCCTCAATACATCACATGCGCTTACCTATGTGCTAAACGGGGGGCATTGGAAAGTCGAATCGCATAATTTTTAATCGGCCTTTAGGAGATTAATTATAAACCGAACAAGTTATCAAGATAAGTGTTAATGTTGGCATATAATTTTATGTATGGCAAATCCATAGGGTCGCTGGTAATTATTAAACTTGTCCTTAATCCTTAGATTGTTAAGTTAATTATAAAATAGGATTGTGCCCTACTGATACTTTTTATAAGTGCTTAGTAAATGCGATTTTATTTTACATTATGTCAGAATGTATTTGTTGTTTTTCTTTCAGTATGTTAGTAAATTTTAAGAGAATTTTTTCGACTTTCAAGAGGCTCGAGGCCTCCTCGAAGGTTATGACGCCCCCTAAGGGATGCGTCCCACAGTTTGAGAAACACTGGCGTGACGTATTTCACCTTTAACACTAGGACGTCGGGATTTCGATTACCCTTTGCCAAGCCCGGTGTCATTTTGACAACGCGATATAAATTATATAAAGTAATTGTTTTAACTAAATATTTGCAGTCTACCGTTCAGTAAGACTTAGTTTTATGAACTTTTTCATATTATTTCATGTAATTTTTATATATTATAACCCTTTATATCATAAAAAACTGACCTTTAGATTATATTTCGCGAGACTTGTTGAATCACTGCTTTATTGAAGCATTTCTGAGTCGCAAATCTGCCCAGGAACGTTACTATTATGCGATATCCATTCTGTGCCGTGCCATTCCTAGCGACATATTTATCAGAGATTTCCTGCAATATTATCAATAACATCTGCACATTCTTCAGATTCTTCGATATCACTTTCATTAAATCTTATGTCTTCATCGAATCTAAGCTAGAAGAGTAAGACAGCTAACCACCATCCGATTCCTTCTCAGAAAGCTCTCGCAACACACTAGGAGTTGTGGTAGCCCAGTGGTCAGGGGGTATCCGGATCATGACAAAGCACATATGTGAGTTCGAGCCAGTACCACTAAAGACCCGCCGTGTAGGAACCTGGCGATGCACGTTAAATATGTCGGAAGCTTAAATGTCCTCCCGTTGGTGTGGAGTGGTAGTTAGGAGAGGGGGTGACATCTCAGGTGTCGTCACGTCATTTGACCATGGTTCAAAATTACATGGTCCGTCGCCAAGAGCCCTCGTGTTGCTGAAAATTGCGACGATAATATTCATTCATTCCCTGCTCCTCCTCATGGTGTCGGCTCTGCATTAAGTTCGAACATCGAATGAATTTTTTATAAGCAGACAAACCAAATATTATGTAACGAAGCATAGACACAACAATTTTAGTATAATTGATTAATTTCCCACTGTGAACTCAGTAACACTGTATTCAAAAGCCAAAAAAATGTGCGATAGAACTTTGGGAAGTTTATGTTACTAATATTATCTACTTAGTGGACTATATTTTGTTGAACGACAGTTTTTATAATAAATTTCTTTGGTGTCGAAATGGCACCAGTCAACTTTCTAGATATATTTAGTTGGAAAATCACTCCTAATTAACCTAAAACCACATAATTTTTTCTGTGTAATCACGAGAGAAAATTAATAAATCTCGAAAATTTTCAAATTTCCTGCAAAATACGGAAAGGAAAACAAAATAAATCGGCTCCAGTGTCAAATTGACACCGACGGATATTCTAGTGTTAAACAGACATCAAAAAGGGGGAACCCAGAGACTAGATACGCTAAGGAGTTCCACAGACACTAGAGAGACACTTACTACAGGCTTCAACACTACGACGCCTTAACACACTCTATGCGGTTTCTCTCGTCGATCAACTTCCAGATTCACTCGAAACCTCTCACACTAACCTAGGGATGGCGATCCGAGATCGATTAATCGAAGAATTGATTTCTGGGCCAAAAAAATCGAATTTTATATCGATATGTAGCAACAGAATTGATTCAGTGAATCGATATTTCCTCTAGAAAATCGACATTTGATTTTTTCTGTTTTGGTAAGAACCACAAAATTAATTTCAATTTGTTGAATGTACTATCTTTAAACACTATTTATCGCAGGCAGTTGTGCACCTGAAGGTATGATCCTATACTTGACTGGTAAGAATAAAAATTTATTTATCGTCACGCGCGCGTTCACTCAATAGCCATGATGTACATGAGTATCGTGGGATAATTTGTTCCTTGTTAGGGTCTTTGTCGATTGCCGGCAAGATATCACGAAGTGATGAGCGAAACCGCTTAGATCCCAGTAGACTTACTTGGCAGACTGTTGTTTTTAAAAAGCTTAGATATATATTAGGCGTTGGGAACTATAAGCTATATTATCCATTTTCTAAACTTTTTAACGTGTAACAAATACACATTTATAAAATGTCTCCTGTTATACTCCAATACTTTTGATATGGCAATAAAAATAATTGTAATTATCGAATTCCCTGAACTAAAAAATTTCCTGATTTTACTGAGAAGAGATCGTTTATTATGGCATCTTTCATGTTGCCTTTCATAAAATGGTTTTATATTGACATTGTAAATGCAGACTTTGAGAAAAAATCGATCTTTTAGACCTCGATTATTTTGTGAATCGATTTAAAAATCGATCTTTTTTGGAAATAATCGCCATCCCTTACTGTGACCTATCAAGGCTCACACCTACGAACATTCCAATGTCGTCCCAACACTCACCTTAACAGGAGGGATCCGGCTAGACTCCTTTCTACAGCACCGCACTTTACCAGCACTATAGCAGCAGTGTTTTTATATGAAAAATTACCAATCAGGTTTTGTTGGAAAAATGGCGTGATTTCGCGTGGTGCCAATTTGGCTGTAGTGACGCTAATGCGCAAGGACCTTGTTATGTAATTTATAGTAATGTGAAAAATTCTTTCCTTTTCTCAGATTTTGATAAATTTGCTTTTTCAGCTCTCAGAGAACTTCGACAAATTCAACTTTCCGCTTCCAGAACTATTTTTAATGTTGAAAATTTATTCAGATACACTGACTTTGACTTGAATCTTATATGAACAAACTCATTCGGAGAAGTTGGATGAAGCTGCAATGCTAAGTGTTTTTGTATCTTGTAACTTTTTAGCATTTGTTTTTTGGCAAATACAATTGCTGACTTTAGTTATCTATGGTAGCGAATAAAATTTTACAATACATATCTTGTCAATCTTTTAGTCTTCTATAGATTAGAAAAACACATCTTCATTTATAAAGTCATCTTATTGGAAAAGCCTTCATTTCCATTTTCCATCTTCATTTAGATATTAAAACTGTGATTTAAAACAATATTGTTACGACCCGCATGTGCAGGGGGCGCTAGTAGTCCTCCTTGTTTACATTTTCGTCAATATGCTTGTAATGCATCCTCGGAGCGGACGTACCTACCGTCCTCAATAAACAAACAATTTTTAAAGTATACAGTCACGCCTTTTGCTTGAGCAGTCAAGTTATACATAACTCAAAGTCTGCTCATAATCCGTTCTAGACATTTCTAGAATAACCACACCATTTGTGGTTAAAATCAAGAGCTATCGACCTCACCCAGTTTTGTGGTCGGTGTCGAGGCTGACAAAATTCAAAATGGCTCCAAAGGAACTATCAGAACTCACCGTGTTTAACAGAAGGAAAGCACATCTGCTCGGTCAGATCACGCATTAGAAACTCCTTGGAAAATGTGGAGTCACCATTGAATCAAGTTGAAAGAGAGCTAAACTCGCATCGCTTTCTGAAGTGAAAGCAAAAATAGACAAACTTCGGACCAAAAGCTACGGGGTTCTTTCGGATGAATAGCTCATGGATTTCGAGGCCAGTTTGGACACGATGAAGTGGACGCAGATAATTTAGAGGTGAGTCTCAATACCTTACTTGAAGCTTCTAATGTGAATACCTCTGAATTATCTGTGAAAAATGATTTTGCTAATTACAATGTGAAACTGCCATCCATTAATTTACCGGAATTTTCGGGACAATATAGCCGGTGGTTGCAATTTAAATCCCAATTTGTATCATTAATTCATGATAACGCTTGTTTATCAGACTCGCAAAAACTATATTATTTGCAATCTGCCTGAAAGGCCATGCAAAACAATTGCAAACAGTAAACGATTCTTACTCATCTTTATTTGAAGCTTTAGAAGGTAGATACGAAAATAAAAGATTAATTGTAAATAGTCATATTGCTGAACTTTTAATCCCTAACAAAATAAAAATTTGAATCTGCTTTTCATCTCAGAGTTTAATAGATTCAATTCAGAGTCATCTTAGAGCCCTTAAAACAACTAGAATTAGAACCTAACGCTTTGTGTGAATCAATGTTAATTTTGTTATAACTCAACGTCTAGATGATGAATCGCGTAAACAATATGAAATGGAAATACATTCTAATGATTTGCCTAAGTCAGTGCTTCTCAAACTTTCAATACTGGCGCCCCCCTTTTCAATCACAATTTTTATCGCGCCCCCCCCTTATACATATTAATTTACTGAATGCAATAATAATGCACTTTTACGATAAAGCAACAATATTTATTATAAACCGTACAAATTCATCACATAAGTATTAAATTTTGTATATGTTACTTTTAGCAAAAAAAAATTAAGTAATAGTACTAAGTTATTTTCCTTTCTCTGATTTTAAATTGGAACATATTACAAAATGCGGTGGTTGCTTAGAAGACAAAATATAGATATCAGCTAAATATAGAAAAATGAACTCAGAGGGGTCAATTTCTTATCTTAAAACTCCTTTCAAAAACTTTGCTCTGTAAGACAAGCCCATGGAAGTAGCTAATAATTATTAAACTTGTTTTTAATTTAGTATTAATTAATTAGTCATAAAATACTCTGTGCACCACTCATACATTAAAAGCAGTGTTTCTCAAACTTTCAATACTGCCGACCCAATTTTCAATCATAATTTTTGTCTCGCCACCCTGTACAACAATAATGTATTTACTGCAATAAAAATGCACTTTGAGAGAGAGACGCTAAAGTTACAATACGATCTTAATTATAAACCGTACAAATTAATACGAGAAGTATATTAAATTTTGTGTATATGTAACTTTTAAGTAATATATATTTTAAGAAAAATACTTAAAAATATATATTAGTTAGAATATATGTTATTTTTTTCTTTCTCTAATTTTTAATTGGAACAGATCGCAAAATGATGTATGTAATTAAAGCTTTATTTTCTTCAGCATTCATTTCTCAAAGTACAAATGTCATTAGAAAAATAGTCTAGTCAATGTCGCTCTCTATCATATCCATCCCATCTGGCATTATAGGGTACGTTTGCGTGAGTCTGGGCAACCTATCGGACGTCTGCGCAAAACATGTAAAAATGCTTTTCCTCGTACAATTCCAGTCAGTTTTGGTCGACTCGATACTCCTATAGCTACCGAATCTAGCTTGAATGTACATTTTTTAATTTCCACGTTAATTGTAATTCACGGTAATTAAGTGTTTACGGCAGTAGATTAAAACAATATCATACATACATTTTTAAGTCGTAAGCAAACATTCGACCATAATAAAGAATCAACAAGTACACAGACGAATGAGCATGGTTCGAAGAGAATTAAATCAAGGCGATATTCTCAAAAATACTTAAATTTTGGATTTACCACTACTAAAGTAAATGATGGGAAAAAAAAAGCCCCAACTCGCGATATGTGTTAAAACTTACAAATCTGTGGAACAACATGTGAAAGTTATTTTATCATTTAGCTATGTTGGCAAAGAATTTTAAAAAAGTATTTTCAGGATGAGGACAGCTTGGTAGCAAGTTACGAGTGGATTAGGGATCTATTTCAAGAGATACTCAGAAGGGTTTTCAACTTCCGAAGAAGAAATCTTCATAGATTTCACATCCAGTGAAAAATTAAAGGCAATTTTGTAATAAATCGCTCTTTGAATTTGGGGTAAGTGGATAAGGAATTATCTGTACTGAAAACAAAAGCCCTTCGTATACTATTACCATTTTCAACATCCTACCTTTTTCAAAGCGGATTTTCTGCAGTGGATGCCTTGAAGACAAAATATAGATCTCAGCTAAATATAGAAAAATAACTCTTTAAGTGTCAATTTCTGATATTAAACCTTCCTTTGAAAAAACTTTCCTCTACAAGACAAGCCCGTGGAAGTCCCTAAAAATTATTAAACTTGTTCTTAATTTAGTAATAAAGATTGATTGATTGAATATTAACGTCGCACTGTTCAGCTGCACGAGGGCTTTTGACGACGGACCACGTAATTTTGAACCATGGTCAAGTGACGTGGATGACACCTGAGCTGGCACCCCTCTCTCTAACTACCACACCAACGGGAAAACGTTTCAACTCTCAACAGATTTAACGTGCATCGCTGCCCTACACGGCGGGTCTTTAGTGGTACTGGGCTCGAACTCGTGACAAGGCAAGCCACGATCGATACTTATACCACTCGGCTACCGCGGCCAAATTCAGTAATAAGAAATTATTTATAAAATACCTTCTTCAGTACTGATACATCAAACGTATACTGGCTGAAACACCGACTCTTCGCACGAGTTCATTTTAAAAAAATAAAACATTATTCTTGATATAATAGCTGAACTGTAAGGAGAGTAAAACTGTGTGCACGATATTGTATACAAAAATGTAAAATGATTTTTTTTTTTTACAAAAATGTAAAATGATTTTTTTAGATAAACGCTATAATTTTAAATAACTGTTTAAAGAACTGTAATTTTAAACCTCACACAATTAACATTTAGAATTAATGTTAAATTATGAAAAAGAATATAAAATTCCGATGAAGAATAATTGTGTTACTTTTTAACATTTAAAGCGAGAAGACTTCAAAATGATTTAACCCGGGAGCATGCGTACTCGATACTAACATTAATGATAGAGCGGGGGAACTCAGTCACCCCAATCATTTGTTAGAATTATTTACTGTATACGATACAAATCGGAATTCTAGTGAATATTTTAATTTATAGAAAGTATACTTACCTTCTTTCAAAGGACTATTCAATTCTTTGATGATTTGAGAAAAAATCAATAAAACTGAACAAAAATGATTCAAAAGTACAAGACCATAATAAAGGACTCAAATCAGACACTTTTCAATTATCCTACAGAAATGTTAAACCAATCAATTCTTTTCCAAATATCAAAACTCAATTATTTACAATTTCCCTAAGCGAAAAGCAAACGCATAAAAGATGGGAGGGAACTAATATTCATAATAACCATACCATAAGATTGAAGGTCAATCAAATGATTAGCAAACGTACTATGCAGCCTGGCTGAAAAGTGAATCATGACTTCCTTTTCTTTTCTACAACTAATGTACAGTATTTCAATAATAATTACAGTGGTGAATTGTTTATCTTCTTAGAATTTTTTTCTCAGGGTCTGGGTTTCGTTTTTCTTTTAGCGAGTAATATTTTATGTTAAAACGTAATAAAAAAATATCTCATTGAGGAAATACAGCAAATAAAACAAAATGTTTTTTTCTTTAATTTGGTTTTGGGATCAAAGATAGCTATTTGATGACGGAAAAAAGCCAGATAATAAACATAAATTATGTCAGTGTTGTTGTGTGTATTTTTTTTTTTTTTTTATTATGGAAGAAAGCATTTTGTTTTACTTCTCTTTCGGTTATTTTTTAAAAAAATCTTTAAATTTTCGATACGCTCGCGCCCCCTTGTAGGGTCATCGCGCCCCCGGGGGTGCGCCCCACTTTTGAGAAATACTGGCCTAAGTGGAATAATTTTTAGACTTTTTAATAAAAAGGAGCCAAGCCTTAGAAAACGTACAAAGAAATTCTTCGTTGAAAAACAAGAACGAATATTCTCCAAAATTCAGATCATTTGTCGTGAAAAGCAATGGAAAAACCTGTCCGTTATGTCCTTCAGAGACACACCCAATTTTAAGTGTAAAATGTTTCACGAGATGTCTGTTCAAGAAAGAAGCAACAAAGTGAGATCCTTAAACCTATGCTTTAATTGTCTAGGCCATCACCTTATTAAGAACTGTTTGAAACTGAACAGGAAATGTAGGGTTTGTAATGTGAACCACAACTCTCTTCTTTGCAAAACAAGGGTGCCCGAGCGATAAACAGAAACCTCCCCTCTCCACAGAGTACATCGGGGGTCATTTATGACCCGAGTCCAGCCACTACTGTAATAAATCCTCAAACCGCGACGTGTCTTTATAATGAGGTGGGGAGAAATCCATTTTGCTTTCGACCGCGAAGGTCAAAGTTCAGAGTGCGACAGGGGGTTGGCTTGTAATGAACGCGATCCTCGATTCAGGGAGCCAGAAATGCCTTTGTAGCTTGGAAGCATCAAATTTCCTTGGGTTGGAAAAATACTCTATGAATTCAACTATTGTAAGCTTGAATGGAGCTTGCATTTCAGTGAGGAAAGGAATTTCCGCTGAAATTTCGAACGGAAGTTCATTTAAAGAAAACTTAACTTTCTCATAGTCCCTAAAATTACTGGTTGCGTTCCTACACAACCATTGGATTTAACAAAAATAAAATTGCCTCAAAATATAAGATATGCAGATGCGGAATTTAATATTCCCAAACCAATTGATATTCTCCTGGGAGGTGAAATATTTTATGAATTATTAAAAGTAAACAAATAAAATTACATGACAATTCAATAATATTGCAGGACTCCGTATTTGGTTACATTGTATCAGGTTCCATTCAAAACAAACCATCGAACTATATATATATATATATATATTATTTTTTGCAATTTCATCCAAGATCAGGTTGATAGAAATTTAACAAAATTTTGGGATTTAGAAGCAATAGGAATTAAAGCAGTCTAGTTGTGACCCAGACGACCAAGCCATGCAACATTTTAAATCTTCAGTACGTTTCAATAGTGGTCGTTATGAAGTTGGGTTTCCTTGGAAGGGCCATACACAAGAGTTAAATGACAATTTTTTCCGTAGCAGAAAAACGTGTAAAATCCTTATTAAGAAGATTCATTCGTGATCCAACTCTGTACATACAATCTTCCGAAATTTTGAAAGAATATGAATCTCAAGGAATAATTGAAAGGGTTCTAGAAACTGAGAAACCAACTGATAGAGCAGTATTCTATTTACCGCACCAAGCGGTCTTTCGCCAAGAAAGCCGAACTACAAAAATGCGCATTGTTTTCGATGCAAGTTCCCATGAAGATGGACAACCATCTCTTAATGACTGTATATGGTCAGGTGGGAATTTAAGCCCTAACATATTCCACCTGATAATTTCTTTTCGCTTGAACACGATTGCTATCACCGCAGATATAGAACGTGCATTCTTGCAAATCTCATTACGTGACGAGGACAGAGATGCAATTAGATTTTTGTTTCAGACATTAAATCCAAATCAAACAGATCCCTACAAGTTTCAAGTGTATAGATTTAAGCGTGTGATGTTTGGAGTCAACGTAAGCCCCTTCTTGCTCTCCGCAACAATTAAGCATCACATCGAGAATTACCGTGAGCAATATCCAGCAGCAACAACTGAAATGCTTGACACTTGTCTCTATGTTGATGACGTAATCAGTGGTGCTGATGACATCTCCCACGCCTTAAAAGTATCAAAGGATGCTGAAACAATCATGAAGAATGCCAGCATGAAATTACGCAAATGGAATTCAAATGATCAAACATTGATGAACTTGGGAAAAAGAAGGCCTTGAGACACATCCTCGTCACCCGGACGACAGTTCTAAAATCCCTTCGTCAAAGGTTTAGGGATACCATGGGATGTTGTCCACGACTATTTTACAATTGATGTTAAAGGACTTCTGCAATTGGACACGTCAAAACCCATCACAAAAGAATTGTGCTTCAATCAGCTGGGAAAATATACGATCCAGTTGGGTTCTTGTCACCCTACACAATTAGGCTCAAATGCCTATTACAAGAACTGGCTACGGAAGTTATCCTAGGATGACGAGCTACCGCCAGATATTCATGCAGTGTGGTCACAATGGTGGTTAGAACTTCCATTTTTATCAGAGTTGAAGATTCAGCGAAAGATCCTCGATTCCAGTGGAGATTCAAGTGAAGTCCAAATCCATACCTTTTCCGATGCCAGTCAAAAGGCATATGGAGCAGCCGCCTTCTTGTGAGTCAAGCACAAGGACAGAGTCAGCGTTGATCTTGTAACATCCAAAGAGCCGTGTTGCACCTCTGAAAAGATTATCCCTGCCTAGATTGGAACAGATGGGCGCTCTCTCTCTGCTTGCTGCACGCTTAGCGAAGGAAGTCAAGAAAATCCTAGATCAGAAGTGTTCAACCAGAGCCTTTTTCTGGACGGACTCTCAGGTCACCTTACATTGGATCAAAGGTCCCAAGCCATAGATGGAAACCCTTTGTTGCGAACAGGGTTCGCGAAATCCAATCCCTCACCAATCCTAACTCGTGGTTCCACTGTTCCGGCAAGGACAACCCAGCAGATCTACTTACGAGAGGAATCAGCGTAGACGCTCTTACAACCAACTCCAAGTGGTGGAATGTATCCTCGTTTCTACGTCAAATTGACTTCCAGACCAAAGGACTAGATGAAGCGATCCCAGAAAGAGTATTTAACGGAAATGAGAAAGTACTCAAATCCAAGGAGGACATTTCCTTGACATTGACAGTGACTAAAAACAATTTCCTTGAAAACATTATTGATATTTCAAACAACTATGTAAAATTAATTCGTGTTGTAAGTTTTCTTTACAGATTCTTACAACTGCAGAACCAGAATTACAAAGATAAAGGGACCCCCTTACTTCACAGGAGGTAAGTCATGCTGAGAACTGGCTGATCCACTCATTGCATGAAAGGGAGTTCTATGAAGAAATGCGCAAATTGTTGGCAGGTGAGCCTATTCCTATGAAAAGCAAATTGACTCCACTTAATGTTTTTCTTGATGAGAGCAACATCATTAGAGTAGGAGGCAGACTTGTCAATTCAAATTTAAATGAGAAGGCTAAATTTCCCATGATTTTACCCAGTAGAAACGTTTTAACTGATATTATATTGAGCCATTATCATAAAAAATATTTGCATGCAGGACCCCACTCACTTTTATATCTTGTTCGTCAAAAATTCTGGCCACTCAATGGCAGAAACAACTGTCGTAGAATTATTCATGAATGTGTGAATTGCTTTAAGAACAAGCCCATCACTATGAATCAAATTATGGCTAACCTACCGAGAGATCGTGTAACACCGAATTATCCCTTTAATGTCACGGGCGTTGATTTTGCAGGCCCATTCTTCATTAAGTTTAAAAATCAAAGAAGAGGGGCATTAAATAAAATTTATGTAGTAGTCTATGTATGTTTATGTACAAAAGCAATTCATTTAGATTTTTGTGACAGATCTCACATCCCAAGCATTCATTACAAGTTTAAAACGTTTTTGGTAGGAGAGGAAAGTGTGCAAAAATCACCACCGACAACGCTAAAACATTTGTTTGCGCAAATGCCGAAATTAAAAAATTGTTCAAAATGATTAAATTACCTGATCACACATTAGCAGAATTTTGTCAAATGAATCAATAGAGTGGGGGGGATTTTTATCCCACCCAGGTCCCCCAAACCATGGAGGGCTATGGGAAGCAGGGTAAAGGCATTTAAATTCCACTTAAAAGAGTCGGGGAACGCACATTTAACTCTCGAAGAGTTCATCACAATACTTTGTGAAATTGAGGCTGTGCTAAATTCCCGACCACTCATTCCTTTGACGTCAAATTTCGATGATTTCGAAACACTGACCCCTGGTCACTTCTTAGTAGGTAGACCCCTAACATCCATAGTTGAACCGCAAATAACTAATATAAACGAGAATCAGTTGTCGAGATGGGAAAGAGTAAAAAAATACCCAACATATATATAAGCTTTGGAAACGCGATTATTTGAATAATTTACAAGAACGTCACAAGTGGAAATTTAACAAAAATAATGTTTCTGTAGCAACCTTAGTTTTAATCAAAGATGAAAATCTTCCTAGTACGAAATGGAGTACCGGAAGAATAACTGAAATTTTTTCCTGGCACCGATGGTAAGGTGCGAGTTGTGAACCTGCGTATGCCAAACGGAAATAAATTAAAAAGGACAATCAGAAATCTTTGTATATTACCTGTATGAATTTTGTTATTAGTAATTATTGTATGTGTATAAATTAACTTCAATCGTATTTAAGTACTGTAAATATTGTGTATTTTCATTTAAGTACTGTAAATATTGTGTATTTTCATTTAAGTACTGTAAATATTGTGTATTTGCATTTTAATATTGTGCATGCTTTTGCTTTGTAAATATTGTGTATTTTGTATGTAAGTATCGTCAATTGCATTATGTATTTGTATTGAAATTTCATTTCAATGGCGGGGACTCTGTTACGACCCGCATGTGCAGAGGGGCGCTAGTAGTCCTCCTTGTTTACATTTCGTCAATATGCTTGTAATGCATCCTCGGGCGGACATTACCTACCGTCCTCAATAAACAAACAATTTTTAAAGTATACAGTCCACGCCTTTTGCTTGAGCAGTCAAGTTATACATAACTCAAAGTCTGCTCATAATCCGTTCCCTAGACATTTCTAGAATAACCACCATTTGTGGTTAAAATCAGAGCTATCG
>BMAU01009261.1:0-53189 GCA_019973935.1 Trichonephila clavipes
CGTAGTGGCATTTCATGTAGCTTTTACAAACAGAACATCAAGACATCTTTGTGAGAAAGGAGCTTATTTGGGAAAACTCCTCTTGGAACCGAATATTGGGAACTCAATTTTTTTTATTAGTAATTATCGTATTGCGCTTATGCATTTTAAATACATTCCTCTAAAGTTAACACTAAACATTCAAAAGTTAATGTTTACAAAAACACTACGGGCGAAGTTGACTGTCACTATCTATTGGCGATTGATGGTGATAAGTCTTGAAAGACAAAATAACTTGAACTATGCGAACTGGAAAGGAATGTTCCGTTTCCACAATAACATGAAAATGCCACATATCAATAACTAATCAAGTAACACAAAAGTGGGGCCTCAAACACATAAACTGCTCGTGACAGACCGGTTTTCTCTCTTTCTGTTAAGTGTCCAAATTTTTTCACAAATCTAACTTCAAAAAGCATTATTTCAATTAAAAACAGTAGAAATGAAAATATGCGTACAATTTTTTAAGGAGGTAAAAATGAATAAAATTACGAGGTATATCTAATATTACAGAAAAATAATGTGTTTTTTTTAAAAAAACTTTTAGCGTGAACAATAAATATTTTGAATTTACATGCTTTACTTTGTTTTTATTTGCTGCTCTTCATGTCTTACTACTTCACATTTAGAACTACAGCATTATGGAATCGGTAGGCTTAGTAATTATGGAAACAGAAACTGTATACAATTCATTAAAGGTGAAAAAGTAAAGTTGAATATATTCACGAAGTATTGTTAATCTAACAAAAAAAATATTTCTTGGGCGTTTTGTGCGATAATAAATATTTTGTGTTTACAAGTTTTAAATTTTCTTAGTTCCTCATATCGTAAACTTCTCATTTAGAACAATGGCATTATGATATTGGTAAGTTCGATAAACATAACAAACTGTCAAAAATAGCAAAATTTCTTCAATTTCCAAATCATTAAATTAATTATCCACCCTACTAAACACATGAACTTCAAAATTGACCGTATTTTAATCATTGATGTTAAAAAGAAAGAAAGAATCGAAACTTTACATTTTATTTAAAACTTTATATCTCGGCAATTGAAAAACAATTATTCAACAAACATGAAAACCTATTATAAAGTATTTTACCTCTTTAAATTCTTGCACTTTTCTTTGAGTAAACATGGCGAATACATTTGAGCCACATCTGTGAGCTTTTCGTTTAGTAGAAGACTTTTTCTCGATCGTTGGTGGAGCAGTGATAATTGGTATTGGAGTTGACTCTTTAGTTTCATGAACTTCTTGGGAAGATGGAGCTTCATCAAGTGCAGCATCACCTTCTTGAGAAGCATCAGCTTCCTGAGTTGATTTCTTCTTACTTTTCTTCTTCTTTTCCTTTTTATCTTCGTCTCCCTGAGAATTTTAAAACACAATTTAACTGACATTAAAAGAATAACAAATTGGAAAATATCTAAAGAGAAAGAAACTGAAGGAATATTTCTAGCCCAATATTCTCGAGCTGAATCTGAGTTTGTTTTAAAAACTATTTATTGTGTGTATAAATTTTGAAATAAGATAATTATCAGTAGGTTATATAAACTTACCCAGTGAGAATCATATTTCAAAATCTATCTTGAAAACAATCATAAACGTAACTTTTTAAACACTCATCAGTTATAATTAAAATAAACTATGCACCCTGAATCTTAGTTAAAATGTTACAACATTGCTTACATATGTGTAAAATTATTATGCTACATAGAAAAAAAAGGAACTGCAGAACTAAGTCATTATGCTTTCGATCAAGAATTAATTCCTTAATTATTTTCTTAAGGTATCTTTGATTTCAAGAGATATTTTAATCTTAAATATATATATATATATATATATATATATATATATATAATTAAATTAGATTACAAATTAAACTCTCTATCTAGCACTTAACTCATATTTTTCATTTGATCTTCAAGTATCAAACTAATCACCCATTTATTTCTTCCGAACATATGGCCTAGCCCAGTGTTTCTCAAAGTGTGGGGCGCGCCCCCCTGGGGGGTGCCATAACCCTACAAGGGGGGCGCGAGCATATCGAAAATTTAAAGATTTTTTTAAAAAAAATAACCGGAAAGAGAAATAAAACAAAATACTTTCTTCCATAATAAAAAAATACACAACACTGATATAATTTATGTTTATCAACTGGCGTTCTTCCGTCATCAAATAGCTATCTTTGATCCGAAAACCAAATTAAAGAAAAAAAACATTTTGTTTAATTTGCTGGATTTCCTCGATGAAAGATTTTTTTATTGCGTTTTAACATAAAATATTACTCGTTAAAAGAAAAAAAAACTTAGACCCTGAGAAAAATTCTAAGATAAACAATTCATCACTGTAATTATTATTGAAATACTGTACATTAGTTGTAGAAAAAGAAGATGAAGACATGATTCACTTTTCAACCAGGCTGCATAATACATTTGCTGATCATTTGATTGACCTACAAATTTACTGGTATAGTTAGTGTTCTACATTAGTTCCGTTTGTTTTTCGCTTAGGGAAATTGTAAATAATAAATAGTTTTATGATATTAGGAAAAGAATTGATTGATTTGAAGGATTATTTGACCAAGATTTATATTTTTATGAGTACTCTCACAAACATATAAAGCATAGTGAAAAACATCATAATCCTTTTTAGATCATCAGTAATTTTTTGAATACACTTTTAATCCAGGAGCAGTGGCGCGAGACATCTGTTATCTCTATTGAAGGAAGTTGAAAGAATGCATATTATTCATAATTGAGAAACGCGATGAACATGAAACGAAAGGAAAATTTTCAAATGCTTCCTAAAGAACTCCATCAACTTAAAATATGAAGCCATAAGTGTACTACAAGGTTCAGTTCGCCTTGTCAAAAAGACACAAGAAAGAAAAAGTTCAACTTGCTATTTGTTGATCACCAAAGGTGTCACGAGTTCGAGCCCAGTACCACTAAAGACTCGCCGTGTAAGGGAGAGATGCACGTTAAATCTGTCGAGAGCTCAAACGTACTCTTGTTGGAGTAGTGTGGTAGTTAAAAGAGGCCAGCTCAAGTATCGTCCTCGTCACTTGACCATGGTTCAAAAATACGAGGTCCGTCTCCAAAGGCCCTCGTGTAGCTAAACAGTGGGACGTTAATATTCACTCACTCGATCATGAAAGCTCATTAAAACTACAATAACTTGAACAAAATATGACAGCTTTGCCAGCAAATAACATTTCTGTAATATTAGTGAAAAGTTTCTCTGATTTGCGTCCTTTATTAAGGTCTTGCACTTTTGAATCATTTTAGTTCAGTTTTATTGGATTTTATCTCAAATCATCAAAGAAAATTTGAATAGTCCTTGAAAGCCGGTAAGTATACTTTCTCTTAATTAAATTATTCACTGGAATTCCGATTTGTATCGTGTACAGTAAAAATAATTCTAAACAAATGATTGGGGTGACTGAGTCTCCCCGTACTACCATTAGCGTTAGTATCAAGTGCGCGCCTGCTCCCGGGTTAAAACATTTTGAAGTCTTCTCGCTTTAAATATTAAAAAGTAACACAATTATTCTTCATTGGAATTTTATATTATTTTTCATTATTTAACATTAATTCTAAATGCTAATTGTGTGAGGTTTAAAAAATTACAGTTCTTTTAAATAGTTATTTACAATTATAGCATTTTTCTAAAAAAATCATTTTACATTTCTTTATACAATGTCGTGCACGCATCTTTTTTTCACTCTCCTTACAGTTCAGCTATTATATCAAGAATAATGTTTTATTTTTTTAAAAAAAATTAACTCGCGCGAAGAGCCGGTGTTTCAGCCAGTATACGTTTAATGTATCAGTACTGAAGAATGTATTTTATGAATAATTTCTTAACACTAAATTAAGAACAAGTATAATAATTATTAGAGACTTGCATGGGCTTGTCTTGTAGAGCAAAATTTTTCAAAGGAAGCTTTAATATCAGAAATTGACACTTTGAGTTATTTTTCTATATTTAGCTGAGATCTATATCTTGTCTTCAAAGCAGCCACCGCAGAAAATCCTGTTAAACAAAGGTAGGATGTTGAAAATGGTAATAGTATACGAAGTTCTTTTGTTTTCAGTACAGAAAATTCATCATCCACCTCTACCCAAAATTCAAAGAGGGATTTATAACAAAATTGCCTTTTAATTTTTCACTGGATGTGAAATCTATGAAGATTTCTTCGGAAGTTGAGAGCCCTTCTGGAGTGTCTTGAAATAGATCCCTAATCCACTCGTAACTTGCTACCAATTTGTCCTCATCCAGAAAATACTTTTTAAAATTCTTTGCCAACATTGCTTAATGATTTTACATGGTTTTAAAAACAACTTTTACATGTTGTTCTTCAGATTTGTAAGTTTTAACACATAGGGAGCTAGGGCTTTTTTCCCCATCATTTACTTCAATAGTGGTAAATCCAAAATATAAGTATTTTGGAGAATATTGCCTTGATTTAATTTTCGGAACCATGCTCGTCTGTGTACTTGTTGATCCTTTATTATCATCGAATGTTTGCTTACGACTTAAAAATGTATGTATGATTTTGTTTTAATCTACTGCCGTAAATACTTCATTACCGTGAATTACAATTAACGTGCAAATTTAAAAAAATGTACATTCAAGCTAGATTCGGCAGCTATAGAAGTATCGAGTCGATCAAAACTGACTGCAATTGTACGAGGAAAAGCATTGTTACATGATTTGCGCAGACGTCCGATAGGTTGCCCAGACCCACGCAAACGTACCCGATAATGCCAGATGTGATGGATATGATAGCGAGCAACATAGACTAGACTATTTTTCTAATGCCATTTGTACTTTAAGAAATGGATGCCGAAGGAAATAAATCTTTAATTAAATATATCATTTTGCGATCTGTTCCAATTAAAAAATTAGAGAAAGAAAAATAACATAATAATAAGTAAGTAATATATATTTTAAGTAATTTTCTTAAAATATATATTACTTAAAGTTACATGTACAAAATTTAATATACTTATCGTATTAATTTGTACGGTTTATAATTAAGATCGTATTGTAACTTTAGCGTCTCTCTCTCGAAGTCCATTTTTATTGCAGTAAATACATTATTGTTGTACGGGGGGGTGGGCGACAAAAATTATGATTGAAAATTGGGTCGCCAGTACTGAAAGTTTGAGAAACACTGGTCTAGCCAATAAACATGCTTAATTCCAGACCGTTAGATTCAATAGCCCTATATGTCATACTATACTTTCAAGTACACTCATAAAATCAGAGGTACTTCTCACATCTGGCTTAAGTGGTAAAACAATTAGATTTCACTTTGGCGTTCTTTTTATCTCTAACTCTCAGCGTCAGAACTTGTGTAGATTTCATCAAATAAAGATCCTTTTAAAATTAAGTCTGAATCTGACTCGAAACATGTCATATATATATATATATATATATATATATATATATAATCCAATATTAAAATTTTTCAATATATAACTATGTACATATACATACACACATATATAAATTTATACATATATATACATATACACAAATATATAAACAAAAATATAAAAAAAAACATATAGTTATATACCTAAGATAACTAAAATTAGGAAGAAGGCACATAGTATAAAGACAAACTCCCTGGCCTTAGGAACTAGGATTGTAGGTTTAAACAAATTTTGCGGCGCCAACATTCACCTGTAATTTGTCATACTATGTACCAAGAGGAAAGGAAAGAATTATATATGTAGAATTTAAATATTAAAAAATCATTAAACTAAATAACATAGGAACAAAAACATAACCTACTAATTCGGAGTTAAAACGATGGCCAAGAGTGTAGTAACGTGTCCCCGCCAATATATGTGTGTGTGTGTAAATGTAAGGATAATTAAGTTAGATTTAAAATTAAATTCCCTATGTATTCCCTATTTTCCAGTACATCTTTAAGTATTAAATTAATCACCCAATTATTTCTCCGAAACAGATGTCCTAACCACTAACAATTTCTAATCCCAGATCATTATATTTAATAGCCCTATATATCAGCATTAACACTTTCAAATACATATAATAAAATACGAGGTACTTCACACATCTGGCTTAAGTGGTAAAACACTTAGATTTCACTTTGACGTTCATTTTCTCTCAGCCTCTCAGCGTCAGAACTTGTAAAGAGTTCATTTAATAAAGGTCCTTTTTAAACTTAAGACTGATTCTGGCTCGAAACATGTAATATATATATATATATTTTATATATATATATATATATATATATATATATATATATATATATATATATGTAGCATGCAGCCAAAACCAAGCAGTCTTCGCGCGCAGGCGCAGCTAAAACACGAACTGAAACTTGAACTAGTAGAAGAGAAACAAAAACTCTTGGACATTAGAGAGAGAAAGGAGAACGCGCGAGAGGTGCGCGAGCAGGCGTTACCTTCTGCATATCATTGTCAAACTTATCTACCTTTTTAATTAATTTTTGTTTAATGTTAAATAAACCATAAGAAAGACTTTTGGACCCCTTGTTGTCTCCCACAAATTATGGGGGCTCGGCCGCGATCGATAAAATTTCGATTTTGAACCAAAGTCTGGACAATGAACAACAGCGTCCGTGAAGGAGACGCTCCGCCATTTTTCGAAAACTTCGTTCAACCTGTGTAGAGGTTTGAACTCAGCATAAATATTCAACCTGTGTAGAGGTTTGAACTCAGCATGAATACTCCGCCTGTGTAGAGGCCGGGATTGAAAAAAGATTTCGATTTTGATCAAAGTTTGGAACGTGAACAAAAGCCGTCCGTGGAGGAGACGCGCCGCCATTTTTCGGAAACTTCGTTCAACCTGTGTAGAGGTTGAATTTTTCAACTTCATTCCGCCTGTGTAGAGGTCGGAACAAATAACAAAATAACCTGTGTAGAGGTGTATTTTTCAACGAACCATCGACAAATATTCCACCTGTGTAGAGGTTGGATCCACTCACAAACACCTGCGGAGAGGTGTCAATTCGAACAATTTCAACTATATTACCTGCGAAGAGGTGAGATCTGTGAAATCGAAATTTTTCTTCATTGGATACATCGTACGTGCGAGCAACAAGGGAGCCAGAAAAAAAAAAGGTAGGACCTTCCCATATTTTTCTAAAATGTATAAAAACGCTCTTAAAGAGGATTTCATAAGAGTTGTTGAGAATCTAGACGGTACTGTGGAGAGTACGGACACTATAGTTAAACTAAAGACTAAAATTGAGAACAGTAGTACATTTGAAAGTGATCCAGATTTCGTTAAAACTTTAATTCAAAAAAACTGTATAGATGAGAGAGTATCGCGAAACGAAAGAGAGGTAACTTTAGAAAAACAGAAAATTGAGCTCGCGAAACTTCAGTTAGCTCAGTTAGAAAAAGAAATCGAACTTCAAACGGCTAAAAATAAAGCATTAAGTTTAAATCCTGCAGCTAAAGTCGAAGAAAAACAGTTCGAAACTAACATAGAAAATATGATAAAAAGTATAAAAACTTTATCTCTTCCTGTTCCCACCAGATCTGAAACTTTTAATCTGTTCTTCCAATCATTAGAACGCGCATTTTTAACCAAGAAAATAAATGACGAATATAAATCTGAAATTTTAATAAATCTGGGTGAAAGAGCTCATGATGTCTTATTGTATATTAAAGAAGAGGAATTAAATGACTATGAAAAACTAAAATCTATAGTACTCAGAGAATTCCAATTAACCCCTCGCGAGTGTTTAAACTCATTTCAAAATGCTGTAAAATCATCAGGCGAGACATACATCCAATTTGCTGCAAGATTGACGGCAAACTTCCAATATTATGGTTCGTTAAGAAAAGTTAATTCCTTTGAATCTCTATGTGATCTTATAATTTCTGATAAATTATTTGAAACTTTAAATAAGGAAACTGCAACTCATATTGGCATTCGAGAAGCAGAAGATTGGTTCAGGCCTATTGATTTAGTTAAAGAGTGTGATATTTATATTTCATCTAGAAGCGGATCACATAAAGAAATTCCTATTACTTATGGATATACCCAAGACCCCTTTAAAAATAGATCACAAAACTTTAAACCAAAGATTAAAGAGAACTATCCCCAATATCTTGAAAGAGAAAATAAAAATTGCTTTATATGCGGTGATTCATCTCATTGCGCAAGAGACTGTGAGAAGCGTTTTGAACCTAAAGAATCTAACGACCACATCCATAATAAAATAAACGTGAATACTTTGAAAATCGAGAGCGAAAAACAAAATAGCGATGAATGCGCAAATCTTCAATACGTAAACATTTTTGTGGAAAATCAGCCCGTAACAGCCTTGATCGATTCAGGTTGCCAGATCCCAGTTTTAAATTCCTCACTAATTAGAGTGCAAACACCTTCCGAAGAAATAATAACATTAAGTTCATGTTTTGGCGAACAGCGAATGGTAGAAGTTAAACCGATAAATCTTTCTCTTAATCAACACTCTCCAAGTTTAAGTGTGCGAATGGCAATATCACCGACCTTGACCGAAGAATTTATTATACATCCCAGTGTATATTCTGAAATAGAGAAACTAGGCCACGCAAAGAGCGATGTTTTATTGAATGAAAGTGAATCCTCTTTAGGTGCTCATGCTTGTGTTCATTTTAATTCAAATGTTTCTGTTTCAAATGTGATAGAAAACTCTAGTTATGATTTGTCACATGTTAAAAACTTTAATACTAGAAATGATTTGAGTTCTCTAATTAAGGATTATAAATGTAATAAAATTAAGAGTACTAAGTTAAAATTGAGTATTGTAAGAGAAAAATGTTCTGATATAGTATTGTGTAAGAAAGCCAATGGTGCCATGAAAACGAGTTCCGTGGAATTTATCTCCCGCTCACCTAACCCTTTACCTATGAAGAGTGAACATCGACGGTTTGTGTTGCTCCGGAAAATTTTTGAGCCCTGGCAGTGGAAGCGAAGGAAAAAGAGAAATCGTTTTAAACAGACGTCCAGAACTCTACAGAGGAAAATATCGATGCGTTCAACCAAAGATCAACTTGTTAAAAAAGACGTTCTTATGCCTGTGAAAAACAATGTTTTCCTGTGGAACCTTCCGGATGTCGAAGAGATGCCTTCACATGATGGAGAAACTGTTCAGTTCAGCAGAATTATGATATTTTAAACCTTTGTTTATTTGTCGTATAGTCCTTGTCTGTTCCGTCTTTTTTGTATGTTTCAGATTCTCCTCTGGTCTCCATGGAAGTACCGCTGCGGACAGCGTACGGTCAGAATGGCCGTTGTAGCATGCAGCCAAAACCAAGCAGTCTTCGCGCGCAGGCGCAGCTAAAACACGAACTGAAACTTGAACTAGTGGAAGAGAAACAAAAACTCTTGGACATTAGAGAGAGAAAGGAGAACGCGAGAGGTGCACGAGCAGGCGTTCCCTTCTGCATATCATTGTGAAACTTATCTACCTTTTTAATTAATTTTTGTTTAATGTTAAATAAACCATAAGAAAGACTTTTGGACCCCTTGTTGTCTCCCACACATATATATATACACTGCTGGACAATTGCTAAGGACGGATCACAAATTGCTATGTAGCATAACATTAAGCGAGACATGAGGCCTAGTAGGATAAAAATATAGTTGCCACACTGTTCAGACATTAAAATAAAGAATATTTATTGTTCTGGAAAGTACAAAAGCTGTGAAACATCTGAAAGAAAAAAAAAATGTTCATTTGATCTGCGTACGGAGAAATGGAACAATGCATCTAAAAGTCAGCAGGCACCTTAAAGAAAGGTATCAGTACGGGATATTTCTACCGTGGAGTGTGATGCAACATTCCACACGTCGTACCATACTTTTTGCACAACATTATCCAGCAGCTGTTGAGGCAATTTATCCCATTCCTCTGTGAGTGCACGGATGAGGGTGTTCTTGTTTGTCGGAGGATAGTTTCGACCAGCAACTTGCCTCCCCAAAGCATCCCACACATTTTCAATGGGGTTGAGATCTGAGAACGCGCTGGCCATACGAGACGTTGAATACCCTCGCTGTCTAGACAATCCTGAACAGCGAGTGTTCGATGACATGTTGCGTTGTCGTCCATAAAAACAAATTTATCACCGACAGCACCACGGAAAAGACGAACATGAGGAAGTAGAACTTCATCAATGTATCGTTGGGCCGTCATAGTCCCATTCGCAACCACATGTAGGCGCGTGCGGCCATTGATCATGATGCCGGCCCACACCATGATACTGCATGTCGGATATCGGTCCTTTTCCTGGATATTTTCTGGACGATAAGCAGTACCATTCTCGCGCCAGATCAGTTGGCGTCTACAATCCAATGACAAACTGAACCTACTCTCATCTGAGAATAGTACGGGCTGCGGTAGCCCAGTGGTTAAGGTATCCAACCATGGCAGGCATGTCATGAGTTCGATCCAAGTACCACTACAGACCCGCCGTGTAGGGCAGCGATGCACGTTAAATCTGTCGAGAGCTGAAACGTCCTCCCGTTGGTGTGGTGTGGTAGTTAGAGAGGGGGTGCCAGCTCAGGTGTCGTCCACGTCACTTGACCATGGTTCAAAATTACGTGGTCCGTCGCCAAAAGCCCTCGTGTAGCTGAACAGTGCGACGTTAATATTAACTCAACTCAACTCAACTGAGAATAGTACGCATGCCCAGTCCTGTTCAGTCCAATTGTGATGCTCACGACACCATTGCAAACGGGCAGTATGGTGCTGTCTGGTCAATGGGACACACACAACAGGTCTGCGTGCGTATAGTCCTCCTCCCCTCAAACGTCTGGCAACAGTTTTTCGGGAGATCTGCTTTCCTGAGGCAGCAAGAAACTGATTTGCCACCTGCTGAGCTGTGATGCGCTTGTTCCTTTTTGCTGATAGGACGATATATCTGTCTTCTGCAGGCGTCGTACTTCTAACACGACCTCCCCCGTGCCGTCTACTACACATTCCAGTAGTTTTAAATGACTTCCACAGCCGTGAAACAACGCTGTGAGCGATGTCGAACTCCCTGGCAACATCTGTTATTTTTCGCCCTTCTTCGATCTTTCCAATAATTCGGCTACGCATAAAATCATCTATGTGATGTCGGGAAGACATGCCAAAAATTTTAAGTTCGTCTATTAAATCTTTCCTGTAAAACTTTGACTTGAAACAACAACTGTCCACACGCGTCAAAACCTTTAAAGCTCTTATGAACGCTATCACGTGGTGAACAGACGTGGAAAAAAAATTTGCATACTCATACTTCTTCTTACTAATATCCCGCACTTATTCTAATTTTCCACATTTTGCTTCCTTTCATTTTGTGGTTGCTATGGATGATAGTGTTATCCATCCTTAGCAATTGTCCAGCAGTGTATATATATATATCATGTATTGGAGTAATTAGGTTGACAGGAGAAATGCAACACGTGCAGCCGTTATGATATTATTTTTTATTTCAATATTCAGCAAAGCCATGACAAACGAGTCCTATTTTGAGCGTCGATCAGGAAGCATTGCGTCGTTCGTTCACGTGGTTCTTCGTAAATTTGCCGGAGTCGAAGTCAAAGTTCTTATGCGGGAAGCGGGTTGAGTTGTTCTTGTAGGTTTTACCCCAACTGACACTTGAAAGGTTGAGGATTCATTCTATATATATGTGTGTGTGCGTGTGTTTGTGTGTGTGTTATTTTAACAACGTCACTTGTTTGAAATGTTGTTTGCCAAAAGTGTCCATTGCGCATTAATAGGTACTGGAAGCTCTGTAAACTTAATTCGTGAAGATGCTTGTAAGAAAATTCATTCATCCAAATTAATAAATGACAAAATTAAAATTTCAGGAGTTGGGAAAAACAACATAAAAGTTTTTGGATGCTTTGACAAAATGATTACTGTTAATGATGATGTATTTTCGCTGAAACTTCAATTTGTCCCTACTCGAAGTTGAGCTAGATATTATAATTTTCGAGTATGCCAAAATAGCTTCATCTCCCAATACGCATATATATATAGAGGCGGATTAAGCGGCCGCCAGGGGCCCCGAGCTTGGTGGACTCCAGTTATAAGTTCAACGTGCAACAAAAGGATCTTGTACCTCGATGATTACTACGGATTTCAGTCGTGGAAGTACCCTAGTTATATTTCTTCCGTATATCTGTATTGTTGAAATCAGTACAAAATTTTTACATGCGTTTTGTTGTTGTTGAAATTTTGTTTTGAACGAACGAATACTTTTAAAGTCAAACAAGTTTGTTTTCAGTTCACAGCCCTGCTAAGTTACTCTCGGATACATCTTATTTTACTAATGAAGTTGAATAAAACAAAATGAAGTTTATGTGATAAAGGTGTGTCGAGTTCAAAGCAAATTATTTCAAGCTGGTTGAATGTAAGCCTTAATAGTAAGGTTTACAATTAAATACTCCTATGAAATTTGAATTTTACTCGCAATTTTTAACATTGTTCATCTTAATTTTGATTAACTTGTTTTGCATGGTAAAGTTAAAATTTCAGGTAATATGTTTTGATTTGTTTTATATTTTTTTTTTATTATTTTGGTTTCATAAGAGCATTTATTCACTATTTGCTTCCACATGTTTGATTTTAAATAAAAACAAAACACTGAGTTTCCAGCTTCATATTTTTTTTTCTTTTAGTATGTCTACATTCTTAAGTTTTTCAAATTTAGAGAAAGGGAACTGTTTTATTTTTCTGTTCGAAATAATAAGATTTTTGAAAAAAATAATAAATTTGAAATTTTTAATATTTCAGAAAGAAATATTTAATGAGTATATAACAAACTAGAATGTGTGTAAAAAACATTTATATTCAATTAATGTTTTATTGACTTATATTAAGAAACTTTAAAAGGAAACTATGCAAATTAAGGGTTTTGTAATTGTTTCTATTTTTAAAAAGAACTTTAGAATTCGGAAAGCTTACTTGGTTGAAATATTTTAAGAATTTTGGTTATATAAATAATCCGGGAGCTAAACTAACTTCAGTATTAGAAATTAAACTATGATTTCCTTAAAGATTATGAGTTTTTAACAAAATATATTTGTATTAAATCAGAAATTTTGCAATTTAGTAAGAAAATTTGAAAAAGTATAGAGTGTAATTTCATGAGAGTTTGGAAAAGAATTTAAAAAAACCCGGAGATGATTATTCTTTTAGCATATCATTGCAATCAGTTGATTGTGAATTATTAAAAGAGAGTCTAGTCTACTAAAATATCCAGAAAATTATATCCGACATTTCAAAAATGAATTTGGAAAAGTGGAGCAAGAAGCAACTGATTTATCAGGGCTCTAGTTTGAAGAGGAATAGGGACGAGAAAAATTATTTCCAGTGAAAGCAAAGAAGTCAGTCATGAATTTGAAAGAAGGGAAAATTTTATATTGAATTCATTTTATATCAAATGCGATAGGACAAGAGCATAACTGTTCCGGTGAGATGATAAATATGGAATTATTTTAGAACGCGCGCTTTTCTGTATTTTCTTACAAAATATTATTACCTGAAATTAAGATGAAAGCTATATTTACATAGTAAGAAAGCTTATATAGTAAGGTTAGATTTTTAATAAGGTTTTTATTATTTTAAAGTACAGTTAAGATTTTTCTTGTACCGTTGAGTTTTATTATTAGCTGCACATCTTATTTTGAGAATTTTTAGTCAGAGAATCTTTTCACTTTTTTAGTTTTTAGACTCTTGATCCCATGGGCATCAAACCTTTAACCACCAGGGGCCTCCGAGTAGCTTAATCAGGTAATAATATTGTTACCTGAAATTAATAAGAAAGCTATACTTACTATATAAATATAGTTTTCTTATTAATTTCAGGTTATAAAAAGGAATAAAACTCAGCGGTGCACGAAAAGTCTTAACTGAAAAAATAAAACCTTATTGAAAAACGCAACCTCTTATTCTATATAAGCTTTCTTATTACATATAGAATAAGAGGTTGCGTTTTTAATAAGGTTATTATTTTTTTTTAGTTGAGACTTTTCGTGCATCGTTGAGTTTTATTATTAGCTATACATTTTATTTTGAGAATTTAAGATCAGCGAATCTTTTCACTATTTTAGTTTTTCGACTCTTGAGCCCATGGGTCTAAGACTTTTAGCCGCCAGGGGCTTCCAAGTAGCTTAATCCGCTTCTGTCTATGTGTTTGTATGCAATAATAACTTTTCTTCTAAAGAAGTTTTGGCCAATCATAGAGATTGCTTAAGTCATTTAGACAGTATTTTTTGAAGAATTGCCAACTTTTCGAAGGGAGAAAACGAAGGATAGTTCAAGTGTCATAAAAATACTCTGAACAAGACAACAAAAAATCAATCACGAGCCAAGAAGTTGGTGCACTGTGTGCAAATGTACACTTAATGAACATTTTCTTGCTCATAAGAGTAAATAAACATTGTAAAAAAGAAAGATAAAAAGTGTTCTTCAAAAACTGAATATGTAGAATAGAATTCCATTACTCTGAAGAATACAGAGAATAAAAAAAATACCACAAACAGAAGTATGTAGAATTGTATTTCTTAAAAAATTTAGCTAATGGATTCGGTTAAAATTAGAATGCTGTCCGGTGAAAAACCAGAGAAAATCTAGGAGAAAATAAGATTTACAGTAAAACATTCTTGGTGAGTTCGTTTTCCTAACAAAAACACAATTTTGAAGTTGCATCCATGATATCAAGGGCTATATGAGGTCAAAACCTGCAACCATCATGGCCACTACGATGTAAGGAACGTTGGTCAACTAAACGTCACTACTACCTTAGCTGATTTAGTGAAATCTTGATTGATTTCAGGGTTGAGAGAAATGGTCGTTGTACAAGATAGTCGAATGTAGGAATGTAAAAAAAAGAAATACCTGTGTATACTATTAATTTCATAAAACTATTGAAGTGCATTGACTCTTCATTTTCATACATTATATTTTGAACATGGCAAAGGATAAAGTTTTACATTATACTTTGAAAATATTGGCAAGTGTTATGTTTTGGTTTCTCCTGTAATCACACACAATGGCGACTTGTCGATCAGATTTCATGCATTTTAGTATTAAACATATTAAGAAGTTGCTATTGCTTTAAAAGCGCCTAAGTTTGACCGGCCCATATTTATATTTTATCGCCACATCTACAAGGAAATTATTATCTGATATATGAAAAGTTGTATAGATATAATTAAATTTGAGGCAATTTATATAACCAAACAAAGTTAAGGATGTATATCACAAGAGAAAAGAGGTAATCAAACAGGTGAGCAACTTATGGGGATGGTAAGTACTGACAAATTATCATAAAATAATTTATGATTACGGAGGAAAAATTATCATAAACTAATTTATGCTGCACTAAATAAATACAGTTTTGCTTTTTAAAATGCTTTAGAAATACAGGCTTTTACAACTTTGTGATGTTTTTTCTGTTTATGTGTCTCATAATTCAACAGAATTATTCATATTATTTCATTCACTATAATAATAACAAACATTATACAAATAACATATTGCCGCACGCATAATTTGCTACAAGTCCCGATAGCCGAGTTGGCAGAGCGTTGGACTGAACTTCCTCAGGTCTCGGGTTCGAATCCCGGCCCCGGCAGATTTATCCAAAGACTGGAATTTTGTTCTCGTTTTTAATGTATTGTTTCTCTAGGTTCTAGATGAATCCAGATCATTCTTTAGAGTGCATACTGGGTATTTCTCGAATATTCCGAAGTGTATAAAAGCAGAGTTCATCGCCAGTTGGGGATGTTCTCAGTCCAGTGTTGTATCGAGCTCCCAGCGTTAGAATAAATCTAATTGTTTAATTGAACTGTGTACTTGTTTCGAACTCCGTGACAATATTCTGGAACCCTAAAAATTAATTCTCGCATACATTCTCAATTTTTTTTTGTATTTTTTATTTATTATTTATTTATTTATTTTGAGTTTTTTTATAAGAATCATGAACTTCTCAAAAGTAATACTAATAAAATAATAATCTTAAACAAGCTTATTGCCGCACAATTATTTTAAATAATAATAGGTAACGAATTATTATCATAGCAAATGCCTTATGGAAATTGTATTTCAGATGTTAGAGCATATGTAAACATTGCATCTAAATTCAAAAAAATATTTCTCCTTCTTCTTCTAAAATGGTTTTCCTTCAATGCATCTTTGTTTAGATGAAACGTTAAGAAAAATTCTCTCCTTCAATCAAATAATTTTACAATAAAATTTTTCAAGCTGGATTTTAAAAAAAATCAATCATTATTTTTTAATCATTTATTTTGTAGTTTTAATTATTTCATTTGTTGGTTTCAAAATTACTTCCATTAACTTAATTCAGACTTTCACTTTTTACCTATATATATAAATAATATAAACAATTTTAATCTGCTCATCTTTAAGAAGTTGCAACTCAAAATGCTTCCGTTACAAACAAAAATGTTATTTTACTCGTAATCAAAATTTAAATGTCTCGTTATTTTATCACGACTAACACACACACACACACTGCCACAACCATCTCCTATTAAAAATATATCCTTTGCATCTAAATACATAAGTTTCAGTATTGCCATTGGAATATTCTATCTTGTTAGTAAATTTTATTTACGAAAATGAGTGAAAAGTTTAATTAGATAAATTCATTTTTTGGTGTATCTAATATTTCATCCTGATGGCAAGCCTTTACTGTAGTGTGTTACCAAGAATATAACATACTCGAGAAACTAACTAATTTCTGAAAATACACTCCATAATGAATACCAATATTCGAAACTTTTAAATAAACATTCATAAGCGTGAATTAATGTTAAATTATAAGTAAAAAATCAAATTTTATAACAAAGCCAGATAAAAATTTGAAATGAATATATTACCATTTTCCCAAAACTATGATTTAAAAAAATAGTCTTGTCTTTTTAACAAATAATTCCTTCTTGCTCATTGGTTCCACTGTTTATAACATCTAGATTGCTCCATAAACTTTAAGGTTTATACGATAATAATATAATTAATTGGTAGAAAAAAGCGGTATTTATATAATTAAAAATAATTTCTTAATTTTCAGTATAGAATATAAAATATTTCTTAAAATTATCAGCAGAACTGTCTGCATTAAAGAAACTTAAGAGTAAAATGTTTCACAAAAATAAAATTTACGCATGAAAAATACGAATATATATAATTAAAATAATAATAAGTAAAACTAATTGACGGCAATATTTAAGTTGATTTTAAAAAGATGAACTTACCATGATTGAAGTAAGGTGTCTTAGAGATTCAAAAATGAACTACTGTTTAGTGAAATCCTAATAAATGAGTGGCTGTCACATTGGATGAAGATTTCACAGAAGTCAGGAAAAGCCTTAAATAGCTGGCTTCCCATTAATTGGGTCGACGTTTGAATGCAACCTCACTTTTAGATAAACTCAACTAAATTTGGAAACTCGTGGGTTTTAGCTTCAAATAACAGGCGAAAAACGAAAAATATAATAAAATAAAAAAGAGGGAATCCATAATTTTATTTACATTTCTCTACAAATACGAATGTGAGGAGGAAAAGGGGGAGAATCTGAAGGGAGGAAAACAGATAAGAGAGTGAAAAAAAAACTTTTCAACTTTTACTCCGTATCATATAAGCAGGAAGTAAAATTTTTTCTTAATGAGTGGCTGGGAAACATCATTATTTCTTTGAGATATATGTTTACCGACGGTTTCTTTTAATCTGTTTCTAATTATAACGAATTAAAAACAACTTCTGGGAATATCTAATTTTGTAGCTCTGATAAAATTCTTGCTTTAAATTAAATAAATGAAGAATTGTTTTCATTATTAATTATGAATAGTAATACATTAAGTAGTTTTGCACACACAGGAATACAGGAACTTCTAAGTCTAAAATAAACAATTGTAAATGCTCATTATTCAGTTTACACCTTCGTTTTTTGTAACATTTTTGCTTGATCAATTAGAAATTATCCATAAAAATAAATCCATATTGAAATAAATTATAATTTTGGAATAAATCACATAAAAAATTAAACTCCAAGCAAAAATTATCAAGGTTGCTTTTGCCTTCCTCACTATTAATATCATCAAGCTCATTCCTAATTGAGTTTTCATCCAAACCAGCGGTGTCAAATTCGTATGATATTACGGGCAGCAGGGTCTATTTTATTATAAGTTGGAGTTACATATTTACGATCTTTAAAAAAATCAATAAAATATGATTTTTATAATGTATTATGCATTTATTAATGTAAAGCTCAGTGTATTGTGTATTATAAACATGTAGTCGTTTTAATTTCATGTTATTTTTTAAATTTAATCTATACATATTTTATATTTTTAACAAAAAAACGAAAACAAACATTTTTTTTAAGAATTTCAAAATTTAACATTACTCTTTTGAAGATAATTGACATGGTTTTTTTTTTCACAAACGAAGTCCTCAAGATTTGATTGATGAATAGATATTGATAGCTTTCAAAGGGAGGCAAGTTTTATTTTTCTATTTATTTTCGCCAACGTAATAATATTTAATATTATCAAACATAGTTGTAACAAAACATGATTTTTGCCAAAGCTTAAAATGAAGTTGCTTAAGATGGCTTGTAATATCAACTGAGAAAGGCAGGTTTTCTATCCATTGTCCATCTCTTAACTCAGCACATTCATAATATTTTTATTTCCAAGAAAATTATAATTTCGTCCAGCAATTTGGAGAATCATTTTAACACTTTATTATTTGAAAGCTATTGAATTTTCATATAATATGGTTAGATCACATTGAATTTATTCTCTATATCTTCGAGAAAGGAAGCTAATTTACGATGATTAAGTCCGTGTTCTCGAATATAATTTATAAATTTGGTGTCAATATTTTTATATTTCTTCAAAACATCTATAAGTACATCAAAAATATCAGGTCCAGATGTTGTATTTTAAAAATGATCTCTAAAACTTCTTCACTTATTTTTAAATCAACATCACATCCGTGAAGAAAAGCGACTAGCGCTGAGCGAAATTTCGAATATATGTACATTCATCAATATAGCAAAAAGTAGCTTGAAATGTTGATATTATTGAATCATATATGCTGATTTCTCAAATTCTCGGCTATTTCATCAACTCTTCTAATTACAATATTTCAAATTAAACTTACACTTCCAATTTGCTTTGTTTGTGCTGGACATAATACTTCCGCTGTGTGTGTTGTGTGTGTGTGTGTGGTGTTTTTTTTTAAATAAACCTTAACTGATAAATTCCCTTTCAGTAAATGATTTCGATCTGCTTGCGATATTAAATGTACTAATATTTACTGTAACTGCTAGAAGTTTTTTACAGTAGCTGCATCATAGTCTTCAACAAATTTAATGAGTGTGCTTTATTGTTTTTGAAGAATTGATCTCACACAATTCGAACAATTTGTCTTCACAAAGTTTTGCAAAGTATTGATCACAGTTTTTGCTTCATGATTTGTGTCATTAAGCCTTTTAAGAATACATTTCATAGCAACTGAAATAGGTTTTAGATATCTAGCATATTTGAATCTTATTTTTAACACAAAAAATATTACAGCTACCATTTTCTTGAAAATTATGGCGTTCCTTTTGAATTAATCTTTCTTTTGTCATTGTTGAAATTTTATTGTGCTTTCTTTTGCAAACGATTTATACACTGCCCTTTATCTTAACAATCCTGAACATTTTTTTAAACTTTAAAAAGCATCTCTGATTGCCTCTTTCTGATTGGACACTCCAAACAGAAAAGGAGGAAGAGAAATAAAAGTCGCACTCACGAAGAATCGTGTATCATCTATAGTAGAGAATATGCCTAATGCAGTGCTTCTCAAACTTTCAATACTGGCGCCCCCCCTTTTCAATCACAATTTTTATCGCGCCCCCTTATACATTAATAATGTACTGAATGCAATAATAATGCACTTTGACGCTAAAGCTATAATACGCGATCTTATATATAAACCATACAAATTAATAACATAAGTATTAAATTTTGTATACGTTACTTTAAAGCAAAAAAAAATTAAGTAATAGGATAATTATTATGTATTTTTCCTTTCTCTAATTTTTAAATTGAACATATTGCAAAATGCGGTTGCTGCTTAGAAGACAAAATATACATATCAACTAAATATAGAAAAAGAACTTAGAGGGTCAATTTCTAATTATAAGCATTCCTTATAAAAACTTTGCTTTGCAAGACAAGCCCATGGAAGTCGTTAATACTTATTAAACTTACTCTTAATTTAATATTAATTAATTAGTTATAAAATACTCTGTGCAGCACTGATACATTAAAAGTATACCGGCTGAAGTGCCCGCTCTTTGCATGAGTTCATTTATAAGACAATAAAACATTATTGATATAATAGCGGAAATGTAAGGAGAGTAAAGCCAAGTGCGCGACAATGTTTACAAAAACGTAAAATGAATGCTCAAATTTTCATTAGTTTAAAGTGAATTGTAATTATAAGCCTCACAGAATTAGCATTTATAATTGATGTTAAAGAATGAACAATAATATAAAATTCCGATGAAGAATAATTGTATTATTTTTAAAATTTAAAATGAAAAGACTTCAACATGTTTTAACCCGGGAGCATCCACGCACTCGATGATTTCGAGCGACATTATTGAGTCACACCAATTCCGTTTTCCTTTATAATTATTTTATTGTACACGATACAAATCGCGATTTCAGCGAATAATTTAATTAAGAGAAAGTAAACTTACCTACTTTCAATGACTTTTCAATTTTTCTTCGGTAACAAACAAACAGTTTTGTCAGGATTAACGATATCGTGTTCTGTGTGTCCCGCGCGACCACTTCCGGGTAAAAAGTGTATTCATTATGATAATATGCATGTTGCTGCTAAAAACAATTGTGTAAAACGTTTTTCTCGTTATGCTTTATATGTTTGAGATATGTTTATATGTATCATAAAACTCCTTTACATGGGATAAAGCGCAACAGAGAAAAATACATTACTTACATCTTCCCTAAATGATAAACAAACATAAGAGAGGGGTCATAACTAATTGTACCAATAACTTAGGTCAAACAGGTTATCAGCAAAAACAGATTACAGCTATAATGTGCAGTATTTCAAAAATAATCACAGTGATGAATTTTTTATGTTCCTAAATTTTTTCGATTCTGGGTCTGGGATTTTTTTTTCTCTGAAAGAACAGTATGTTCGATTTAAAAAGAAAACGTAATAAAAAATCTCTCATCACAGTATTACAGCAAATCAAATAACAGTTTTTGTATTTGGTTATAGGATCAAAGATAGCTAATTAGGTATTGAAGACGTTTTTATTTTTGATGACTTAATATCGCGTGCCTATAAATTATATCACAGTAAAAGTGTATTTTTTATTATGTCTGAAAGTATTTTAATTCATTCCAGTAAATTAATTATTTTTTTTAATCTTTTATTTTCGATATGCTCGCGCCCCCCTTGTAAGGTTATCGCGCCCCCCAAGGGGGGCGCGCCCCACAGTTTGAGAAACACTGGCCTAATGCATTTCATAATTTAAGAAAAAAGTAATTTACTATTGTAAAATCAAATGAAAACGTTTAATAAAGTATAAAGAAATATTTTTAATCCAAAGGCCATTTCTGTTATCAAAAAGGATTTCTTTTTAAACAAGAACAGATGACAAGGAAATATATTATAAATTTATATATATATAAAAGGTTCACCTCAAATAAATTTCAAAATGAAAAAAAAAACTTTAAAAATCTGGTACTTAAAAATTTTAAGAAGAGTCGGTGGGCCGCAACTTTCGTAATGGTGGGCCACATGCTTCCCGCGGGCCGCATGTTTTGACACCCCTGATCTAAACGAATATTATGAAAAATTTGGCTCTAAGAAGCAAAATAAGCAGGCTTTCTCTTCTAGACTCTAAAAGTAAAGCACTACATAAAAGTCCCACAGATATTCTAAAGTTATTTATTGTACTTTTTTAACTCAAATAATAATAATAATGAATCAAGTATAGTTATATTTTGCTTCAGCGAATTTAATAACTAAACAATCAACATTGCAAGAAATCCAAATGAAAAAGTAATTGTAAAATGTATGCGTGCATAGGTGTAACTCTTGTTACATCCACGTGCATGCATGCTGAGTGAAATCCCGATTTCATTCGCGATACCACGTGTATTTATACTGAATGCTCTCTATCAGACTTAGTACAGTTACCTTAAAATCCGGCGTGTAACACGCACCTAAACTTTCAAGCAACCATTTTTGGGTATATTTTCCGTATAACGCGCACCTCCTTTTTTACGAAGAAACCTGAAATGTACGTGTGTAATGCTCTTATGTTTTGAAGTCATTTATTCGAGGTATTATTCCAAGCTTTAGAAGAGAAGATTCTAGAGCTTTCACCCTTTAATTTCATAAAGAATGTCGTTTCTTTTAAAAAACAATATTTTGATATACATAGAGATATCTATTTTTTTTCTATATTCACCTTCTTTTCATATTTAAAGCTTTCATTTTTATACCCGGAGTATAACGCGCACCCGTAAATTTCAATCTTATTTTTTTGTATTAAAAATGTGCGTTATACGCTATATTTTACGGAACTTCTTTGCCTGGAGTATGTGTTGTCTCATCACGTTTACTTGTGCTCTTATGGAAACAACCGCTGTCACATAATTTCCTTTGTAGATACTCAAACATGGCACAGCTGGGAGTTCACCTCAATGGATACCTTTGAAAGTATAACCTCTGATCGGATCGAAAATTACATTCTGCGATCCCATATGCCAGAAACACATCTGCTTTCTTCGAATTTGTAAAGTTTTTCATCCTACAGCTTTTATTTTTGTGAGCTAAAGGAAGCTTCATCTCAGAGCGACTCCTTATCATAGTCCTTCTGGGGGCTAATACAACTTTCTTATGAGAAATTTGGATATTTCCCTGTAACACTCTGTCGAGAAACTTCGCCTCGACAATCCTCCCCACCTTTTATGCAGCCACCACTCTCTCAACTCCTAGGCCATAGATAAGCGATTCAGTGATCTTGTCTTTTCAAAGTCCGTACCGCTTCAGGAAGGAGTTTCCAACCCGTCATTCTTACGTGATTCCAAGCTATCTAAATGTACCTTACCTTCCCCTCGAAGTTTGTAGCATCTTAGCTGGGACATCCTAGACATTAGCATATCATCTTGTCATATGTATTTATGAGACAAATCGTATAATAATGCATGAAATTATTTCGTTCACATTAAAGATAAACATAATAAAATTTAGGAAAGGAAATATTTTTGTGGTCTGAGGAAATATCAGATTGCATTTGATACAAAAAAAAATTCCTTAACTTCCTCTCCAATGTTGATGTTGCCTGACTTTCAGCACTCATTTGAGTTGCATTCGAATACAAAAGCATTGGATGTGCAGCACGATAACCCAATTGCGCATGCATCTCGAACGTTAATTAATGCTGAGTAAAATTATTCAATAATTAAGAGAGAGTGTTAGATAGAAACCTGGGCGTTCGGTCGTACATAGGCCACTTTGCAATTAGGGCTATTACAGATCACGCAGCTTTGATAAAATTGTCGCATGGAAAATACCTTCGAGCAGAAGAGAATGCATTTTTCACTCAAGTTGACTAAGATTAATTGAAAGTATCGTCAGTCAGTCAGAAGGCAATTGCTAATGTGCTGTCGAGAAATCCGAGCAAGAGTAAGTCTAAATTATTTCTCATGTGATTCTTGGATCTTTGGTGTTGTCTTCCAGGGAGTAGCTTATTGAAGACCAAAGGAAAAATCCTGAGGTGGATCATGTTTACAGATTTTTAAAAAAGCCAGAAAGCAATTTCATAAGTACAGCGGCTTTGGAGAATTGAATTCAAATTTTTAAGTTAATTGATGAATTATTCTCTCTACTTAATATCTGTTTTCACAGAATGAATAGAGCGTGAATACCTAAATGATTGAGAACGAATATTTTACAAGAATTCCATGGAAACCAGTGTCTGAACATTTCAGCAAGCGGAAAACTTTTAAAAGAATCCGCGTGGCACTTGATATTTTCCATATATATATATATATATATATATATATATATATATATATATATATATATATATATATGTATATATAGTCTTATTCTCTACAAACAAGAGATAAAATCCAACAATCCCATTCGAAAAACACTTAGACAGTAGGAAAATCACTCAATAAAGGACACATGAGCAGTCGAGATTAAAAATTATAAAATGGGTGCTGCAGTATTATAAACATTGCTGACTTATGACAGCTAATATATAAAATAATTTATATAAAAGTGGGGTTGAACATGTTTTTTGGCCAGCCAACCTTCCCCCTTTATGAAAACGATGGCATATCACTGCTTGCAGGTTAGTTGCATTTTTTTTATAGATACAAATGCTAAATACATTTCCATTTAGAAGCTCCTTACTGTTCAACTGATATTATTATCCTAGCTTATGTCACATTCCTCAGTCACCCAATCCCTACCTCAATTGTCAGAAAAAAATGAATCTAAATAGTTACTGGATAAACATTGCATACGCTCTCTAGCTTCCACCCTGCATTTGTTACACATCTCGGTTACTTTTGTGGTTCTTTGTGGCTACATTAGGTACAATTAAAAAGCAAACAAATCATGTAAACGTTTGCTTTTGAGCAACGCTTGTGTAATAGAATGAGTTGGTGAGTTTTATCAGAGAAATTGAGGCAAGTAAGAATCAGTCTTTAATGTAATGCCTATAATTGTCAGCAACAGTTCAAAAAGACTGGATTCATAAAGAGAAAGGCTACAACGAATAATGATGATAAATATTTATGCATTGTAATAAAGCGTATTAGAAGTGCAACCACTCCTCAACTACATCTCATGAACTTCATGTGACCAAAAAAAATTTTTTTAAGAGTTACTTTTACCAAAAAAGCTATATGACAGAATTCTATTTGCATAAATATCAGCTTACATCATACTCACTTCTGCACACTGACTATTTCTCACGCTTCAGAGATATTGAAAAGAAGTATAGGAGACCATAAGTATAAAGCTTATAGATTCCATAACCATAAGTATAGTTTCATAAATATACGGGGTCATTCTATATTTTGATGAGTACAGATTCAACCTAACCACCGAAAAAGATTCTTGAAGGGCTTTCAGCTTGAGAGAACTACTTTTCCTCCAACATCCAAGAATGAGAATTGCATGGAAGTAGAAGTTTTAGTCAGGACAGGTACCTCATATAGGATAGATTAAAACCATGTCTTGGACAGAGGCTCCCTGATTGCTGGGAGGTAGAGGGATGAAATGTTGGAGATATGCTCTCCTTTCCAGAGGAAAAGTAAGCCCTGATTTAATTTTCTTGAATAGGAATGCTCATCCATCATTTAGTCGACTAATTTCTCAAAAGTGATAGCTTTCAGATGTACTCACCAGCCAGATCTCTAGAAATTAACTTTAAAAAACCTATTTGGTATGCTCGCGAGAAAAGTTGCCGCAGAGATTCCAGAACTGTCAAATCTGTAGCAAGAACCCACATTGTGAAAGATGTATAACATTAAGAAGTTGTACAACAATACTCTTTATTAGCCCATTCTATTCATCTATCTTGTAACCTTTCTTCCTTAATTTTTCTATACTGGTGAACTCTATAAACTATGTGTGTACCATATATAGTTGTTATAAATATTAACCTATGCACATTTCATCAAAGTATTCTCGATACTTGAAACAATCAACAAAAGTGAAAGTTATCTTATTGTAAATACCGGCTAACTTAAATCAATCTTCTTACAAAAACTGTCATTACTATTTCTATCAAATTCTTACATTTACCTAAAAGTAGACATGACTTTAAATGTTTCAAAATTATTTATCACAATATTATCAATTCCACTTGATTGGGTTCGCATAGGGCGAGAATATTTTGATCTAATTAAGGTGCCCAATTTAATGAATTCTACATAAAAACAAACAACTTATTTTCTTTCAAAATTATAATGAAATATTGAAAAGAAATAGATCATAAAAAAATAAAATCTGTGAAGAAAAACAAGTAATAAAGTAAAATTAAAATGGAAAAATTGTGGTCAGTTCAGTTTCTGTTCCTAATCTGGCTCAAGTAATCAGTAGCCCAATTAACTAATGGCCCAAAAAACAGAATTGAATACGTATTGTTTTTTGGATATAAGATTCCATATATACTTTAATTTAAAAAGTTATTAAGAAATACACTGTGTTAAATATAATTTTAATATTCACATGTAAATATATATAGTGTCAATAAATATTATACTTACATAATTTTAGATGCACATTTTGTAAAATATATCAAAGACCAAAACAAAGTTTAAAAAATATACAATGCATTCAGTATTTAACAAGCAACAGTTTTTGATATATTATATTCTGAATCATTTTAATTCAAAATTATTAATCTACTTAAGAAAAAAAGAAAGAAATTTTTTTTAGTTCTGGAAAATAGAGAAGTATTTTCATGATTATCCTGTATTAAAGATTTACAGCAAAAAAAAAAACAATAAGCATGTACACTGAAAATAATTGTTTTGGCATACATAATGTTAATTCAACTTTGTCTATTTTTAAGAAAAGGTACTAATCTAACACTTTTGTATACATGTTAAAACTGTGTTACAAGTCAGATGTGATTAATAATGCAAGACATATAACTTATTAAAAAAAATTAGGTATTTCCAATTTCGTTTTTTAAAATATCCCTTTTTAAGACTCCCTTTTTATGAATAAAAAATACAACTAAAAGTGGGTTCATCAAACAGATTATATCTATATTACATACATAGGCATGCCATAAAATATATAGTTTATGATTGTGAAATCTATTTCATAAAAATCCAAGATGATTTATGAGCTGTAAGCTTACGAACACACATAAAAACATATATGAAAGAACTTTATACAATATAATAAAGAAGTTTCTCTCTCCCGAATTATCTTCATAGAAGTGAGAAAACATAACTTTAAATCTTAAAATTCATGATTATTTGCAAAGTATATTTTAATAGTAATATTTGAAAAAAATACGGCAAAAATATACCGGGTGGGCAAAAAGACCGTAAAAACTTTAAAAATTCATAAAATCCGGAGAAATGAACGAAAAAAAAAACTGTTTGCAGGATCAGCATTAGTATGTCACGGGATTTTTTTTAAGCTAGAAAAAAAAATAATTCGAAAATCATCCGGTAGGTGGCACTGTTACAAGCGTCTGTGGTGGAAATATGCAAATTAGACGGCTATAAAAACCTTTGCTCTCAATGAATCCACATTCATTTCACCATTACAAACAGTGAATGTGAACAAGTATGCTCAGTGCGCCGGATAAAGCTTTGTTGGTGAAGTTATTTTACATGAACGAGGAATCAGCGACCATTGCCTTGCATAAATTCCGAGTTCAGAAAAATGTGAAGAGTAGAAAAGGCCCTGCAGGTCTCTTAAAGCTTGTTAAACGTTTTGAGGAAACTGGAAAGTTGGAGGATCGAGCACGAGCCGGACGACCATGCTTGAAAGAAGCACGTGCACCCTGCATTACTGTCAAAATGGAAGAGATTGCGTCCGAAGCAGCTTCAGGGACCAACAGTGCTCGTGAAGCTGCCAGACGATTGGACTTACCATCATCTGTCCGCAATATTCTTCGTCGAATCCTCCAGCTGTACCCATACAAATTGCAATCGTGCCATGAACTTTTGCCAGCAGATACCGCACAGAGGGAAGCATTTGCGAAGTGCGCCTTCTCTAAAAATGAAACATGATCCCACCTGGGTTTTTAACATCTTGTGGATGGATGAAGCTCATTTCTTGTTTCATGGTGGCGTTAACAACATTAACTGTCACATTTGGGCAACCTCTAATCCACGTGAGTACACACAGAAGCCACTGCATTCCCCAAAAGTGACAGCATGGTGTGGTTTCACGGGTTCATTTATCATAGGATCCTTCTTCTTTGAAACGCAGTGCCCAGTAAATGGATGGATAACGGAAATGGTAAATGCTCAGCGTTATCTAACGCTTCTGCGGGAGACTGTCGTGCCATGTTTAATACAACGAGGTCAGATTTCGAATGTTAAGTTCATGCAGGATGGAACAACCAGTCACACTGTTAACCCGGTTAAGCCATTCCTGATACAGACGTTCGAGGAAGACAGAATCGTTAGCAGGCGCTGCAGGTACCCATGGCCTCCTCGGTCTCCAGATTTAACACCAGCAGACTTCTGGTTGTGGGGATATTTGAAATCTCGCGTGTATCTATCCGGTCCATCAAGTCTGTCGGAACTGAAAGATGCGATCCACAGAGAAGTATCCTCCATACTTCCGGACATGTTGTACTCTGCCGTTGCTGGATTTGTCTCAAATGTCTTCTCCCCTGTGGTGGTGGTCATGCGGAACATATTCTGATGTAATAAAGTTGTGAAAGTTTTCTGTTCATTATTTATGCATTGTTTCTTTGATTTGAGTACATCAGCGCCACCTGCCGGATGATTTTCGAATTATTTTTTTCTAGCTTAAAAAAAATCCCGTGATATACTAATGCTGATCCTGCAAACAGTTTTTTTTTTTCGTTCATTTCTCCGGATTTTATGAATTTTAAAAATTTTTACGGACTTTTTGCCCACCCGGTATATGGATAAAAAAAATCTTAAGACTCTCTGATAATTTAAATTTCAACTAAAATGTTACATAATTAACTAAAAGAAAATAAAGCAAATAATCCTAGAAGCTAAATAATTGAAATCATCATAGTTTTGAAGTAAAATTTATTAAAAGTATCTTTGATGCAAACATTTGTAATTGAAGTTACTTTTTTAAAATAAATTTATTCACTAACAAATTTAATATATATTACTTCACTTATTTCACACAAATATCAATACAATATTCAATCCTTTCATACTGCTATTGTGTATTTTGGTATGCTATTGTGAATTTTTCATTAAAAAACAAATGAAAAACATAATTCAGTCTCATAAGATGCATATTATATTTTTAAAGAATAATTAAAATATATTGAAAAAGTATAACTCAAAATATATTGAAAATATAAATCAAATAGGTTTACTTTTGGGGAGACTACTCCACAGCATTTCAAGAAATTTATCCGATTAGCCATCACTGAATTAAACTAAAGTTAAAAAAAATTAGAATTAGAATAATACATTATTCATCAGCTAATTCATTTTAATCATAAAAATAAGAAAAGTAAAAAGAAAAAAGGTACAAACACAAAAGTTTTAAGAAGTAGTTTTTCATAACAGTTTACCAACGAAGCAGGAAATAAAGAACTTCATATTAAAATAAAAAGTTTTTTCACATATTAAGCCCATAGCACTTGTATGTGATGCTGTGACGGGCTCACGCGTCTTTTCATTAACATGCCCTTTGGGTCCTTTGGGGCCAGAATTAATGGCAACTATTTTCCAACCATTCCAAGAAGTGAAGCGTGAATAAAAGATGCAAATTAGGAAGCTTTTAAATAACAAAAGTTTAGAGTAAGCTAGGTGGCAATTTGGGGAATGTTATGATAGTCCGTGATTCAAGTGTGAAGAGGTTTTGAAAGGTTAAGTGACAGCCAACAGAAGTTATCCGTGACAGAGAGCCCTTAGGTCAAGATGCATACCATTGCACACCTGGGAACCGCAACTTCAAATAGGATTAAATAAAGTGCTACTTCGTGGGACGATAAAGGTAGGAGTGACCAATTAAATATTCGGATCTGTGATCGAATTGGAATTGAGCTTAGGCGAGTTAGTTATTGATAGTGGTCCGAGTTACGTTATTTCGGTATTTTATATATTGTGTGCTTAGCCACCGTAGATTCTCTCACACATCATATTATTATTTAATCTGTTAGAGGTTTAAGATCTTAATAATGTCATATTAAGATCATGGCAGCTTCTAGTTCTTCATTTATTCCTACACCTCTAGCTCACGCTGATAATCAAGGAGAAGGGCACCCGAGGGGGCGCCCTTACAACGCTAAAAATGATAGTACAAATTTGCTATAAAGCTTCTGGAAATGACAACACTAATTTATTCTGAAACATATCAAACACTATGGGGCATTTGAGATTTCCCTCAGGAATAACTTTGCCAAGCTTTAATTTATTAGTATAAGTAATGGTTACAAAGATATGCAGGAAATTTCTCTTTGTCTAATTCAGTATATTGCAAACACTAATTTTCCAAACCTAAATGGATTATGAAAACATGTAGGATAGTGACAGTGAACTTGAATTAACTAATATAGGTGTGTAAAACATCATAATAGTAAGGTTTATCACTAATTCCTCTCCATTTTATTTGAAAGTTAGTTCTTTTCTTGGTTGGAGGTTTCCCATCAGCAGCACAAAAATGAGAACAATCATCAACATTATGTTTGGAGAACAGACTTGATGGAAAACTACACATTTTAGTACCGCATCCTGGATGAAAAAACAATAACTGTAAGGTCTGTTCAAACAGAAAAACTAAGGGCAGAAGAAAAACATCAAATCGTTTTTGAGAAACATTGAAAGACTTTCTAGCCTACATGTTGGAGATTATTTTAAGCACCACACTTTAAAAGCTTATAAAAACTAAATCTTAATATGATACATAAAAAAAATCTAAAAAACATTGAATTCTACCTATTATTTACCTCTAAAACTACAAATTTACATTCGACAATAGAAATAAATCAAGTGTAAAGGTTTAACACTCCAATATAGTTAATAATTAACAAATAAAGCTAACACTGAGATTTAATATTACATGTTTAAATATATCTTTAAAACATTAAACTATTACTATTTAAACTAAAAGTCATTCTCAAGAATCTGATCTCATGGATTTCACTAAGATCTCTGGACACAAATACAACAAAAATAGATATTGAAATTTCATGTAAATTTAATACACACAAAATACTTGGGAAAAAATTTTAGAAATACACTCTATAACAAAAAAAATAATAATAACGACATACCAAGAACGAGTTGTCCGATAGATACAAAAATTGGTGGGTCGAAAAATTATGTACAGAATAGAAAATGATTAAAATTTCAGAAAAATGGAATGATTTATTTCAGAGTTACATAATTACAAAGTAACGAGCTCAATAAGGTGTTGACCCAACTTTAGCCTGGATGCAAGCTGCCACACGACGTGGCATAAAGTGACAAAGCCCCCTGATGGTATCCTGCGGTATTTCTTGCCAAATTTGCTACAATTGTCGGGCCAGGTCATCGGCAAACCCTGGTAGATACAGTCGCCTTCCCATCATATCCTAGACATGATCGATTGGAGAGAGACCTGGCGATCTGTCTGGCCAAGGAAGGGTTTTACAAGCTGTAAAACAGTTCATAGCAACCCATGCTGTATGTGGTCTGTCATTATCTTGCTGAAAAATAAGGCCAGGGTACTGCAAAAGGAACGGTATCAAAACAGTTCTCAGAATGTCATCGACGTACCGCTGTGCTGCCAGTTGCTTCTAATGACGTGCAAAGGAGTCCGGCTGTCGAAAGAAATGGCATTCCAAACCATAACTCTTGGTTGAGGGCTTGTGTGGCGTGCAGTAGTGAAAGCAGAGTCGGCACGCTGCCTGGGCGTCTCCAGACACGTCTTCGATGATCGTCAGGACACAGTTGGAAGCGGGATTTGTCGTTAAACACTATATGTCATCAGTCATCATGATTCTAACTTCATCGAGCCAAGCACGACTGCAATCTGGCTTGACAGTCTGCAGGCGTGAGTGGTAGTTGGCGTAGAGGTCGTTAGGAGCGTAAATTTCGCTCTATCAGCCGTCTGTGAATGGTCATGGAGAACATTCATGTGCGGGTCGCACGTCTGATGGTTGATAACGATGAATCAGGCGTTGTGACAGCTGATCTGACAATCAATTTGTCTTCCCGATCTGATGGGGCTCTAGGTCGACCACTACCATCATGCCCCTGAAATATGCCACTGTCCACCCATTCTTGCCAGCATCTTTTAATGGCCGCATCGCTTCGATCCATATGACTGGCGATTCTCCGATTTGCCCAACCTACCTCTTCCAATCCAATGATACGACCTCTTTCAAACTCTCACAGTTACTCGTAATGAGCTCGAATCCTGCGGCGAGTCATTTTTTCAGTCGTTGAAAGGTATCTTAAATCGCAATGTAACAGAAATTTTGACCATCAGATTGAGAATTGCTTCTTATAGACACCTGCAGAGTGCGCAGTTGCGATGCGCTGTAGCTTCCGCTATTCAGTCATTGGACATCAAATTTTAATCATCTGCATGTTCGGTACAAATGTCTTCGCATACGAAATTTCATTACAATCGGGCAACTCTTTCTTGGTGCGTCATTTTCATTATGGAGTGTACTTTTTTTTTAAAAAAAAACGCGTATTTATTTATCCAATGCCCGTACTTGGTTTCTTGACCATTTGACGCCAAGCCTCCCAGTACCGACTGACGATGTCGTCAGTCGGGTATTCATCGACTCCAGTACATTGGAGCAAGTGGTCGCCATCCATTCTGGCATGGCCGCAGAGTGGGCAGGCCTCATTAGCAGCCAGGCCAAGCCAGTGGAGATATGCTCCCAAAAAGTCATGTCCTTTGGTTAGGTGAAAGCGGGAAACAGCCTCGGCTCTCTCTCCATGTGCCTCCGGATTGAACCCACAGTGGCCAGGGTTTCTCATAACTTTCCAAGAGGAATAAAGTTACTCGCGTCTGTGGCATTCCTCAAGCTACACGTGCTCCCTGGGTAAACGTGTAACACAGCGATCAAGCGATCACCGTTTTTTTTAAAAAAAAATTACTGAAACTAATTATCAGTTTACATATAAAAAAATTCTACACATTTTCTGTTAACAGATTTGTGTTACATATACTGACGATTTTCACTAATATTTACACAAACCTACAAAATATATTGAATACTGAAGGACTAAATTTTGAAACTAAATGAGGATTTTTGTTTTTTTGTTTTTTTGCTTAGCCTACAGAACAGAAATAAAATTTTTATTCGAATATACAGTCAGTGTGACAAAAGTTTGAATACACCCAATAAAAAGTTATTTATGAAACCATGTGAATAGTAGATAGAAAAATTCTTTTATACTTATCCTTTTTGCGACAATGTACTGATCAAAGAAAAACATTTTAGAGACAGTTGTGTCACATATGCATCCACCTCAAACATTACAGGTAGCCGGTTGATACACGGTGAATCGCGGTTCATACTCATCTACAGGACGGGTGTGGGTATATTTGCATTCTCAAACATATATATTTAATTAATATTATTTTAAGCCACAAAATGAAGCCACATGTCCACTACATTTAATTTAATTAAACCTCTAAGGTATTGATAATATTTACAAGATTTTGATGTGCGCTGACAAGGTGGTGTAGTTGGTTAGGCGCTGGCTTTGTACGTCCAATTTTGATGACCCCCCTGGTCTCACATTGAACACTAAAATTAATTTGAGGCAAAGAACCACTAAGAGCCATTTTGAATAATAATAATATTTATTTATTATTATAATTTTCTCAAAAAAATCTCTGATAACATATAATAATATTATGTTACGTCACTTAAAGGGATTTGCCTTTATATTAAATTAAATTACTAAGAATGCAATTAATTAATAATTAAGCTCAAGATCAAGTAAGGTCTACCGAAATAGGAGATCCGAGAAATACACGTATTCGAATTCTTAACTTTCATTAACTTTAACTAAGTCGCTTAAACTGACGCTTATTTTAAGCGTACGTAAATTATATTTACCGCTGGCTTATATCAGCTTTCTGGTACGTCTCGCAGCACGACATCTTCACGAATCTAATCTCCTTGAATCTTCTAGTAATGCGTTTAAAGTTACTGGCTCAATAGCCTTCCATAATTTCTCTTGCTATCTCGCAATGCTCGACTTAAATACCTTATCTAATTTAAGTATCCCGTTCACTTTTTTGGAGATGATTGGAAATAAACGCGAATTTATATTCCCCAAAAAGACGCCTAAGAAGATTAGTGCAAAGGTTCCGTACAGATTCGTCACACAATGTTAACCACACAGGAGTAATAAAGACACTTGTTTTTAACACTCAACAATTTTAGCTTGGCGTAGATCGCACAAAAGATAAATAAAGTCGATGGATTGGTAAAAGAGATGACAATAAACTAATTATTTTATTCAAAATACACTCATGGACAAAAAAACTAGATCCCCAAGAAGGAGTTGTAAAAATGAAAGAAAATTTTACATACATGATGACTACCTTTGATATAAGTAAATGATTAGAAAATCAAAGAAAAAGGATCATTTATTTTAGAGGAAAAGGCAAAAGAACGGAGGATTTAATACCCTGTTGAACCCCCTCTAGCGCGAATGCACGATGCGATACGATCGGGCATTGAGGCATACAAGTTTTATATGATGTTTTGAGACATTTCGTTCCATATTTGCTGTAACCTTGCCTCTAGTTCGTTCAAACTCGTGGAATGCCCAACTCGCCGTCCCAAATGATCCTAGATATGCTCGATTAGAGACAAATCTGGGGATCGGGTAGGCCAAGTAAGAGTAGTAACATTACGGAGACAGTCTTGTGACACCCTTGCCGTGTGAAGCCGAGCATTGTCTAGTTGAAAAATGGCTCCTGTGAGCCGTTGCATGAGTGGCAACACATGTGGTTGCTGGATGTCATGGACATAACACTGGCCTGTCATGGTGCCATGGATGAATACTGGGGGTGATTATGTATTGTAGGTAATGGCACCCCATACCATCACACCAGCCGTGGGAGCGGTGTGTGGCCGTAAAGCAAAGGCATGATTGAGGGGTTCACCACGGGGTCTCCACACACGAACACGATTGTCATCACTGCTGAGATTGAATCTGGATTCGTCACTAAAGCGGACCTGGTTTCATTCGGCTGCAATGCAGTTTCCTCGTGCGCAGCACTACCCCAAACGGAGGCGTCGATGGGTGGGCATCGAGGGCAGCATACGTAATGGGCGCCGCGAACCCAAATGTCCTTCAGCCAGGCGCCTTCGTATGGTTCGAGAAGACACAGGAGCCCCTAATGAAGGTGCTACCTGTGCCTGGATGGCAGCCGATGAAGCAGTTGGCTGTACGCGTGCATTTCTTACGATGTGACGGTCTTCTCGACGACTGGTCTGTGGAGAGCGTCCAGAGCCTGGTCTTTGTGTAAATGACATCTCTTGGATCCACTATTCCCAACACCTCCTCACAACACAGTCAGAGCGACGAAATTGACGAGCTACTCGCCTAGCTGACCACCTAGCTTCCACCATGCCGATGATTCTTCTTTTCTCATACTGCGACAGCTGCTCATATTGTTTTCGAAAACAGCATAATAGCATGTCTATCTCAGCTCTTCGTTTGTGAACGATTCAGCACACTCAAACAAGCTTTGGTTACCTGCTTCATACTCCACGGAGTACGACGTTAAGCCCCCTCTACCGGCTATACGTAATGCGCAATCACACTGCATTTCTAATCATTTGCATATGTTCCCAACATGTACCTTCATTGCCAAGTTTCTTTACGAACTCACAATTATTTCTTGGTGAGCTAATTTTTTTGTCCATGAGTGTACAAATTAAATAGAAATTGTAAATGATAATGAGAATTGAATAGAAATTATGCATAGCATATAAATGAACATACAAAGCACATTGATAAAAAATACAATTTGAATATTAATAAAAATACACATTTGAAATAATGAAAATATAATTTGTGAATAATAGAAAAATACCATTCCATCCAAACACCCAAGTTTGCAGGTTCAACTCCGGCCTAAGTCAGTGGATTTACATGATGCAAAAAATCTACAGCGTCCATGTCGTATAATTATGCAGCATGTAAAAGGTACCATGAGTGTCTGTTTGGCTTAGGTGCACTTGCCAAATAAAATTCCTTGCACAATTTCGCATCGTCATGAGCTCAAGTGCCTCCCTCTGGGGAGGAAACTAAGCGTTAAAATTACATTATGGCAAATTGTATATACCTATATGGTGCCATTCTAAAAAGTAACGCTAGTTGCTAGGAAATGCACTAGGTCCGCAAAGGTAAAAATACCAATCCACAGTCCCATTTGAAAAAAAATATATATTTTGATGTGATTAGCGTAAAAAGAGTTAAATTAAAAAAAATTTCCCTCTTACAAGTTTTCTTTTTCATTCAAAATACCTCAAAAATTTTATTTTGTGCAAGTCAATTTTAATGAAAATATTTTCAGAAAGTCTTCACATGACTACGTTATATGTAGTCACAATTTTATGAATAATTAAAGACATTGGCCTATATTTTTTTTTATGTAACGCTTTTTAAAAGTTAGGCTTAGCGACGTGAAATACCCCATCCTCTCAGACAATCACGCAGTAGCAGAGCTCCGTCCACACAAAAAAGAGCATAGTACGGCTCTTTTATAGCACGAAAGGGTTAAAAGATATAAAGAATACAACAATATTTTATCACAAATCAATTTCAAAAGTCTACTCAAAGCAAAATAAATATGCAAAAATGCTGATATACGTCACACAAATCTGTATACAGCCACAGGATCACATGATTTTGAGCTTACTATAAGAAAGAAGTCCTAATTTTGAGTCGTACATCATAAGAATTTATTGTTCTGCTCATTCGTCAATGGTTTCTGAAAAATACTTTAATTTAAGAGGTCTACTGGAAATGAAATGTCACTTTAAGAAGTACGAGATTACGTTGACGAAATAATTACAAATCTTATGATGCAATCTCGAAAATAATCAAGAAATTCGTGCAAGTGTTCAAAGAATTATTATAAGTTTTAATTCAAGGGGCCACGTCTTTAACAAACCACAAAGTGGTCGGTTCAGGATTTTAAATGAACGAGATGATTGCTCCATCGTATGGAAATCAAGAAAAATGCTTTGACTATCGGCTCCAAAGTTGACAGAACATTCTGCGGCTTATACCGACAAAATTGTGAGTGCCACGATAGACCGTAGAATTATTCAATCTAAAAGCTATCATGGCAGAGTTCCACGAGGTAAACCACTTTTCAGCACAATCAATGGCAAGAAAAATTAGATTTTGCAGAACAGTATCTTCAGAAAGATAAAAAGTGGATGATTATGGATGAAAGTAAATGCACCATTTTTGGAGAGACGGTCATGGGAAAGTTTAGAAAAGAAAAAAAAGCTAAAACAGAGAAAATGCAAACATAATACCTACAATGAAGCAGACAGTGGTGGTTGTTTAATAGTATGGACCTCAATGTCATTGGTTGGATGGGAAAATTTAGTGATTATTGAAGATATATATATACCATGGACTGGATGTAGTACCTGAAAATATAAAGAGATAACGTGCAACAATATATCAACACGTGGCTCTTCCAACACGACGATAACCTAAATCATATAGCGCACATAGTGATGAAATAGCTCTTGTATAAGGTACCTTGGCGGCTACATTCATCACTTCAGCAACCTGACTTGAACCTTATTGAACATTTATGGGATCAACTTGAGTAAAGATTAAGAAAATTTTGCATTCCTGATAGATTCTTTAAAAAAAGCACTGCCCAGGGCGTTGTTCGATACAACTCCTGACATCACAGAAATTCTGGTTTTATTGGCGCCTAAAAGATTAAAGACAGTTATTGCTTCGAAAGGTAGCCCAACAAAGAATTGATTTTATTACTTGTACATTAATAGATGCAAACCATTACTGCTTTTGCATTGTATGCAGACTTGTGACATGCACATTTCAATTAAGTGGGATTTATTTGACATGTACTTTGGGTTTCCTTGTTTTTACCAGAAAGTTTCTGTATTTATCTAACAATTAATAAATATGGCTTCTGTTGTAAAACATTTTGCTTCATTCTTTAATTGACGCAATTTTCATAGGTGTATGCAGACTTTAGTGACTGACTGTATATATCAATTAAACAAAGATCACGCAAATGGAACTGTTAAGATTGGTATTTATTTCTATATTACATTAACATTTTGACTATCTCAAAATTTTCATAACCTTGCAACTCAACAAAATGGAGTAATTTGTAATTATATTATTATAATTATATTATTTTTAATTATGTTATGATATTTCTCAAACATAAAACTTACAAATTCTAAACGACATATCAATAAACTTTTTTATTTAATGAAACAATTATCCTTACAGATGTTTTACAAACGAATAAATTAAAGGAATTAAAGGAAAAGTAAAGAGTATGTTTATCTATATATATAAAAATGTTGTGTTGGTTTGTGTATGCTCGCATAACTCAAAAAGTTCTGCATGGATTTATCTGAAATTTTGACACAACGTTGCATTTGACTCTGGTCAGAATCTTATGTACTTTTTATTTCGAAATTCACTCTAAATTTTTTTAATTTAATTTTTAAGTGATTTTTTAGTGTTATGACGTTATACAATGTCACGATTCGCTCTGAATGCGAAAATTTAAACTTTACGCATAGTTTTTTCCGAATTATTGTATATTTCTACTATGGTTATGTTTATTGGTTGTCATATTTATCTATTTTTTTTGTTCATTGATACGTAATTGGGATTAATTTTCGAATAAATAATTTTCTCAAAATTATTCTTTTAACAACTCAAATTTTGTTTTGTAGGTTTGGCAACATTCCGATAGCTTTAACGCGGGGTGTTTACGATTTTGCTTATACTTTACATCGTGTTTTTTTCTATAATTTTAAGCTAAATTTATTTATCTTTTTTTTAAATTCTTGAAAATTATATTTGACATCTGTACGCTACTTATTTTCCTGCCAAATAGTTGTTAAAATTCCTAATAGTTTTGAAGATAATTGAAGACTGGCCGGCTGATCTCCAGAATAGAGTATTGAAATTTTCCTCCAGTAATCTTAAATTAATTCATGATATAATGTCCACGTTTATTTATTTATTTTTTTTAGTAACTACGTTTTTTCCGTTGACCCTTTACCTCAAATCAAAAGATGCCGCGATATGTTTTCAATGCTTGGAATGGGCCATTTGGCGCAGTCCTTTTTTTTTTTTTGGCGACTAAAAGCGGTTGTTAAGCTACTTCTTTCGGAATTATTTATTTTAGAATGAATTCTATATTTCACCATGACATTTAGATAAAAATCGCCAAATACGAAATGTTCCCCCCCGTACTACACTTGAACCTTTAATAGAACATTTTTTTTTCTGCATGGCGAAATTTTAATTTGGCAAAATTAATCGACAGGATTTTTAATAAAAATGTTTTTTTCTCTGTTTTAGACAAATTTTTAAATTTAATTTGATACTTACGTAATAGGTGTACAACTTTGCTTCCGCCATTTTTTTCCGAAATTCGAGGCTTTATTGTTTGTCTTTCAATGCTAGGCTCAAACGCATTAATTGCGTTCGATATCGATCGCCTGTGATGGTTTCAGTCGGTTTTAACAACTCATAATACACTACGCCGAGCTGGTCCCACTAAATACTGAGCATGACCTTGGAACCGTGAATATTCGGTTTGCCCGTCGACATGGAAACATGGCCGGGATATCCCCATGATTTTCTGCGCTTGGGATTATCGTAACGAACACATTTTTCGTCCCCAGTCGCAATGCGATGCAGAAATCCCTTCCGTCTTTGCCTTGCAAGCAGCTATTCACAAGCAAACAAACGTCGTTCAACATCTCTCGGCTTCAACTCGTACGGCACCCAATTTCCTTGTTTCTGAATCATTTCCATGACTTTCAGGCGTTTTGAAATGGCTTGTTACGTCACTCCCAATGATCCTGACAATTCTTGTTGCGTTTGACACGAGTCTTGATCAAGTAATGCCTTCAATTCTGCATCTTCGAAAACCTTCTCTCTTCCACCGCCATGCTGGTCTTCGACTTCAAAATCACCGTTCTTGAAGCGTTAAAACCACTCTCGGCACGTTCTTTCACTAATAGCGGCCTCACCATAGGTATTTGAGAGCATTCGATGAGCCTCAGCCGCAGATTTCTTCATATTAAAGCAGAAAATTAAAACCTCCCGCAAATGACGAGAATTTGGCTCGTAAGCTGACATGTTTAATCGAGAATAACTTTATGATGCAGACACAAATCGACTAATATTTCGATGGCGTTATGTTTACAAATGCCTAAGCTTATTGTATGACATCTACGATCTATTTATTTCGACTTCCACTTACCTCTACAGCCATTTATTGCAAAACGGCGGAAGCAAAGTTGTCGCAACAATCGCCAACGTTCAAGGTAACTGCAAAGTTGGTGATCCCATTTTCGCATTTAATTGACAATCATGTTGTAATTATTTTATCAAATTATGCTTTCACACATCGATAAAGATAGTTCATTTCTTTTTATGTCAATTAAAGTCATTATTGCATTGTTTTTTTAATTTATTTTTAAGCTCGGGATATATATTTTGGATAATTTTTATATACAAAATACTAATTTAACCCTCTGAGTGGTTAGCTTCCTCCTGAAAAGTTATTCCGAAAACGTTTACTCTTATTTTGAAATTCACTTTAAAAATGCAACAGACTTCTTTCCTTTCCCCCTTTTAAAACTTGGGAGGTCGAACGGGGACAATTTTATGACTCATGTTTAGTCACAGTAAAATTAAAACAAAATGAAGGGTGGAAAAAAGGAAATAAATAGTGTGTTAGAAGTTGAAAAATAATTATATTTTCTTCAAACAAAATTTATTTTCTGTCAAACAAAATTTATTTTTCTGTCATTTATATATATATTGGTATTGCGATTTGAACCAGAAAAAAAGCATCCTGTATTCATTTTTGAATATGAGAGTAAGAAAACGCGCTCACTTTCCTGTTTTTTAAAAAAGTAATGAGGTAAAAAGAGCGAAGGCCCTATCTCTTTTTTAAACAATAAGACAATAAATGGTGCATACGGTGATATACATACGATGATTATATTTATGAAATAAAACCGATCTTTCTCTATTCAATTATATTTTTAATTTAAAATAACATAAAAAGATTTCAATACTTTTAATTTATTTTAATTAAAATCATATAAATGATATTTTTATGTTAACTGAATATTTTTCGGAAAAAATCTAAATTTTCATTCCTAGTGTTCTCCTTTTCGAACTTCTTGTATTAAATAAAAATTTCTTTTCTACATCGGCATTTGTGATGGACATAACACACATTCAGTCAATAATTTTTAATTTAAATGGGGGATACACTTCTTCAAATACGCATGACAGTACTTCTAACCATATTCTACTCAAGTTAAATTTCTTATCTTTCTGTTTCTTTTATTACAAGGAAAAATGTCACACATCGATAACTACATTTTCACACAATTCAGTCATTACAAATTCTATTGTGAGAAAAATTCTCCCTAATTAATTTTGTCTTTCAAAACAGTACACTTAGAACAATTTTGTTCGGTGAAGTTAACCGACAGTCCCACAATATATCCATACCAAATTTTAAAAACAATTTTAACATTTTGAAATGTATCCTGTATTAAATTTTTCAGTATACACAAATATTTCCTGCTGTAGGGAAGATATAGTATGAGATGTGGTGTGTGGTTTTGAAAGAATGTTTTCGTACGCGTGTAGACTATTTTTTGAAAATTTAAATATCACTGAAGCTGATCATATAACAACTGCAAATGAGCCTTATTTTAATGTGTGCTGGTATCAAAATAAAACACTTTACAATATTAAACAGCCTATGGGTTTATATTCAATATCAAACTATTCGCAAAATGGCTTACAACTTCTATTCAAATTGTAAAGAAACTGAAATATAAATATATCTTACTGCAGTCAAAAATATTCATATGTATATATATAAATATCCTATTCCTCCACTTATTTCAGTACATTTTAAAAACTGTAGCTGAATGCAATTTTTTATATTTATAAACGAGGCATAAAAGCTCACACAGTCGTAAAAATGTCTTTATCATTTTTAAATATCCTACTATAAAACGTATATGGATTGTAAGATCAGTTCTAAAATCCTAAAAGCTTTTAGAGGAGCAAAAAACATGTAATTTTGGACTGATCAAAATTTTAATATAATACACAAATATACATGTTATTAAGCAAATACATTTGAAAAATCAAACTTCCTTCTGAAATAAACGTAATTGAAAGAAAAATGTTTAATTGCAAATGAGTGGAAATACATGTTTATCTAAGGGGCATCCTCAAACTTAAAACTCAAACTCAGTGATACAACAATCCATGAGGGCCAGGAACTACTATGCCCATCCCAATATACGTGACCATTGGGCGCTGAGGTGCATGAACAGATGTCCCGATTTGGTGGTCTGTCTGAAGAGAGACCTTCAGTGTTTAAACCCAAGCAAGCTTGGTACTCATTTATCGACCCAATGTAGCGGGAATGAAAGGCAGAGTCGACCTTTCCCAGCCCGTTAATAGAACCCAAGACCTGTGGTGTGGAAGCACGATACACTACCACTCGACCCTATTCGGTGAAAAATAAAACTTAATGTTACAATCTTATATAATTCCCTAATGAATGAGGGAGTCCAAACTTTTTTTTTCATGTAAACTGTTTAGACGGAAATGGTTAATCATGAACATTTTACAAGTTGCATAAATTAAAATTAACTGTTATAGTTTACATAAATTTTTAAGAGTGCAAAAAGTGTATTTTGGCTGCACGAATTACTTTTAAAAGGAATACGGTTACGAAAAAGTAGTGCAAATCTATCTAAAGTAAGGTTGGTCACCTTAGATATTGTCAAACACAACAGAGTATTGGGAGCCAATTCCACAATTCATTGTTATAAAAATGTATGGAAAATTACAAGACTTATTTTTGCATTTGTAATTTATATATATATTTTTTTCCTGATAACTTTAAAAGCTAGAGCGGCATCCATGAAAACCGCGGTTCCCTCTCTGTTTTTCCAGATCGCCCCTGACTAAGCCGGCTCTGCCAGAACTTTTTAGTTTCAAATTAATATGAAACCAAAAGGGAATTGTAACATATTTTACTTATGCGTTGGGACTTTTCAAAACTTTTAAATTACAAGCTAACAAACAAACACTTCCTGGGGTCTAAAGAAATTTTTCCCTGATTTCTTACGATTGCTCCAGGGTCAAAACACGGGGTTCCCTGCGAGCCATAAAACTTCCTATCAGTGTCCTGCTGTGTTGCTTCCACCGTCCCTAATTATCTTTCAAGATGTTAAACCTTTAAAAGGGGGAAAGGCTTTCAGAAAAGTACGGCTAATCCGCTTTTGAAAATGTTACTTGAAGGCAAAAAAACCTGTGCAGTGCATTTTTGAAGTATCTTTACAATGACGGAATTTTCCGTGCTAACCGCTTCGAGGGTTCAATTCTGTACGCTATGGATTTTTTTTTGGCGTAATCCAGCAGTGACCCACTTATCAATACATTTAGAGAATGGCCAGCGTGTTTATTTTAGATGCAAATGTACTTCAAAAGGTCCTTATTCCACCTGGTACAACTCTAACTGCTTTCTTCACCTTGTGTCAAGAAGATGTTTTTGCCAGAACACTGTTGTATTCAGAAACTGGAAGTGAGTGTATTAATAGTATATTTATGTTTACGAACTTTTAAATATTTTAAAAGTCAAAATATTTGAAATTAACATACACACAAGCATAATAAATTTCCACTTAAAAATAGCTTAAAACGTATACAAAATCACACTTTTTATTATAATTTAAATAAATGGACACATACAAAGTGCTGTAATAGAATTTTTTACCGTGTCTTAATTTTTCGAAACATGTATGAAAATGCGGGCGGGCGAGAAAAATCAGTCCTGACAAGCTTTCACACGGTTTTAATCGTGACTATAAAAGGGAAATAAGGCAGTTCTATTGTTTTATTTATGGAATAACTGCATCGCAGATTGGTTGATAATGAAGTAGAGTGCGGTATAATACATATATATATACATTTACAATTTACTGGGCCTTTTTTAAATTTGTGTTGTGTTATAAAAGTAAGGTGAGTAAAATAATTAAAATATATTCAGTTTTTCTCAAGAAATATTTAAATAGCTTCTGTCTATAGGATGTTTCTTTTTAAACGAGGCTTTTTCATGTATTTTTAACCGACTTCAAAAAAGGAAGAGATTATAAATTTGATCAGTTTTTTTTTTTTTTTTTTTAATATTTGTCCGGCGATTAATTCGGCATATCTCAAACGATTTGAAAGATTTTTTTTGTTTGATAGGGTAGGTTACTGGATTGGTACCAGTGTTAAAAAAGTGGTTTAAAATGTCATCCCCTAATTTTGGGTAACATTCCGAGTTTAATAAAAAATAAAAGTTTCCAAAAATAATTAAAATTTGATGTGAATAAAGCCATAGGGAATCCAAATAAAATGCAAAATTAAAACTTTAAAAAAAACTACCCCTTTCGCACTTTGGGGTTAATATAAAGGGGTGGGGGGAAAATTAAAGTCTTCGATTATATAAGGTTTATTTTTCCAAAAAAAAAAAAAAACATAAGGCACCCGATTTTAAAAACATTTGGATTTACTTAACATTCCTTCAGTGAAGTCGGTTAAAAATACTTTTTAGTGCTTTTATTAAAGTCTGTTCTATTTTTTAAATTTTTATTGAAATGATTTTTGAAAAACACCGAATAGAGAATACATTAATCCATTTATATGAACCAGTAGTCTTCAAACTGTGTTTCACGGAGACCTGAAGTTCCACGAGGTATATATACCCAGGGGTTCCACGAGTCAAAATAAAATTTTGAAGAAAAAATATAAAAAATGTGTATGCACACAAAATATTCCCGTTTTCTATGGTGTCCTAGAGTATTTCTTTTTAACGAGCGTTCATTAGTATTTAAAGCCGTGTTTCCAAACGCTGGTCCCATGGGAGAAGGGGGAGGGCGATAAAGAATTTCGGCATCCAGTTCCTTCTCTTTCAACTAATTTCCTACAACTGCTTACTGCTTGTATGCGTGAATACGGGTACTAATGAAAGAGATAAATTTTGCCAGAGATTAGTCTCAACAAAAATGATGAAAAGCATGGTAAGTTTTATGAATGAAAAGAGGGCCTCTGATGACCCTGAAAAAGACCCTTTTCGAAGAAAACTGAAAGAATCTTGTGTCAATTTGACTTCCGAACTAATTCTTTTAGTTTCCTGTGTTTATGCAGACAAGACGAAGTCGTACAACAAAAAAGGTAACAACATTTTCATTTTCAAATTCTCTTTCAGATTTTTAAGGTTTAATGCCCAGGAATTTTAATCATTACGTAAGATAAAGTGAAAAAATTTTTTGCTGCATTTGTGCTTTGTCTCTACTTTATTTATTTTTCGTTTTACATACATAAATATAAATGTCATCAGTTTCGTAGAATATTTTCATGTTGACTAACATATTTAAGTATGTGTGTTTTCGTAGCTTGAATGTACCGAAATCATCTTGAAACATTTTCGATTGACATTATTATTCAAATGAAAAAATATTATTTGCCTCTGGTATAAAAATAATCTCTTTAGTCGCTTTCATAAAGGGCGATAGTAGTTAATTTAAAATGCAAAACATTAATGAGCTTTTGAGTACATTCATTATTTATATTTGTGATTTAAAAGATACTCCTCAAAACGATGCACTAAAGTATTGTAAAAATCTAGAAACAGTGTTAACTGATGGGAATTCATCAGATATAAACGCGCTGGACCTTGCATACGAGATAGTTAGCGGTTTGGGGGAAAATTTTAAAATTTATATCGAACCTGGATTTTCCTCCTGATTTCGGTATAGTTTTAAGGATATTGTTTACTCTCCCAATAAGTGTGGCATGCAAAGAAAGGAGTTTCTACAAGTTTAAATTAATTAAAAAATTGTTACGCTCCACAAATACCGACGATTGGCTAAACGGCTTGACAAAAATAGCCATTGAACATGAATTGGCTGAATAAATTAATGTTAAAGAAATTCTAAAAAAAAATTCTCAGAATTTTAATATTTTTTTTAATATCTGTATTTTAAAATTATACACTAGAAATGACTTTTCTTTTGTTTCTTTTTTTCAATTTTTTTGCTCACCTTTTTTTTTACCAAAAAAGTTTAGGTTATCTCTTTTAATTTTTGTTACAAATGGGGGCGGCAGTTTTACCTCTTTGTCCGGGGCGGCGAAACTGCTAGCGCTGACCCTGCAAGTGCAAAACCTGAAAAAAGCTTTTTATATCAAAAATTATTTTAAACTATCATAGAACTTTGTTAGAACAAGACCGGTAGTCAGACTTAGCAATACTGTCGATAGAAACTGAAGAACTTGAACAACTAAAATCCTCTTCTACTATGGATATTATTATAAATGCGTTTGCAGAAAAAAATAGAGAAAGTACCTAATTCTTTATACCTATATCTATGTGTAATTGTTTCAAACACTTTCAAATAAGTTCATTTATTTTTAAAAAACAGGGCCCCCGAAGAATTTGTGTTACAAGGCTCCCACTCAGGATTAGCTACGCCAGCAAATTGATACCTTCTTTGGAAATTAAATCATTTTTGCTTTGATCATAATTATTTGCATAATCGTTTGATCCAAGCAATTAATTACTTTATTGAAACTATTTCAACGGTTAATAATTTAAAATTCAGAAAGTTCTTTATAAGGCAGACAATAAATTACTCAAACTACTTCTGCTGATTAGTTTCAATATTAAACAAAATATGGTTTATTGTTATTTAGTGATTTATTTTATGAAATAATTCTTGGTGTATTTTGTGTAATTCAGATTGACCAGCTACTTCGCTATCTAACAGGAAATCCGGTTTTGTGGGAGCACTTGAATGATTCCTGCGTTACGCATATTTTAAAGGCTATCGAGAAAAAGTTACTTAATTTGAATTATGAATTATCTATTGCGTCCTTCCATCACAAAAAGGCATCTTTTTACTTCTGACTTCAATTAATTTCTTTTTTATATAAATGGAGAATCAATTTCACTGACTAAAAATGTATGAAATATCAATGAGATTGCAAAAACAGTTGTTTAGGTTCTCTCTCACTCTCTGATTATAAGGTTCTTGAATTTTCTTAGGGATCTAAAATTCTTATGTCTACATAAGATTAAAAACAAAAGAGAAGCTTACTTTTGGTCCCTTTCAAGAAGGAAGATACAGCCTTAGTTTATATTCCAAGGCAGTGTTTCTCAACCTTTTTATCGCCGTGGACCGGTTAACATTTGATAGTTTACATACTTTAATTCATTACATATAAAAAAATTTCAAGCCAGAATATTTTTAGATTAGACAACAAGAAAATAGATGTCTGGTTGGTTGAATTTTTTTTGGCACAAGACGTTTGTACACCAAACATTTGTGTGTACAATAATTAAAATAAGTTTAAAAATATAAAACACTAGATAAAAACAAAATAAATGAGAAATAAAATATTAGATATGATATAAAAATTAAAAACAATTGAACAAAAATTTAAACTATACTATTAAAGCATTACGTTTCAAGTATTTGTAATGTACAATAAAAACAGAAAGAAAATCAGTAGAACAGAGGTACATGTACGTAAAACAATATTTTTAATAATTTAATGGATGATCACAAAAATTATCAATTTCTATGTAGTATTTTTAAATGTAATGTTGCTAACAATATTTTGCAATGGTAAAAATTCAATAGTTCCTCTAAACATAACGTCTTCTGAATTCAAAGAATCCAAATGGTCAACCTAAAAATAAATTAAAAACATTAAAATTTGTAAATTATCTGTTAACTTATAGTAAAAATCCAGTTAAAACTGTAATTTATAAATGCAGTTAAGGTTTAATTAAGGCATCAGCAAAAAGGGTTAAAGGAGAAATTAGGTACAGTACTGGGTATTAAGTACCGAGAGATTCCTCACATATATATACCCATAAAACAAAACAACTTTACAATTGCTTAAGAATCATCAAAACTTAAATGCAAATTACCTACAATCCTGAAAATATGCTATTATGTATTTTTCTTATACTCCATTCTTTAAAAAAAAATAACAAATAAGCTTTGTGTTGCTTATTTACCATTTTGGGAGACACCTAACTAACAAGGCAAGTGGCATATGCAGCTTAGTACACAAACATGAAATTTTAAATGGATTAACACATTTCAAAATAAGATTAACTAATATTATTAGTCTACATATACATGCTTTCTTTACATGGATTACAAATACCTGTTTTCTAATGTATAATATTAAGGCTTCCAACACACGTGGATCAACTGGACGGAAGCCATATATAGTCCTCCAAGCCGCTGCAGCAAGGACGACATCATGAGAATGTAAACCCTTAAACAAACGAGATGTTTCATTTGCTTAATGAAGAAATATATACTTTCTTATATTTTATTTTCTTATAAGAAAATAGACTTACTTCATCATATGAAATCATAGCAGCTTGAAACTGTTCTACCATGTTGGCAAGATATTCCTTTCTAGCAGAACTACGTATTTCCTATTTTATAATTAAAAAATGTAAATAAATAGCTATCTAAAATCAGCTGAAAAGATGAAAACTTAAATTAAACTTTACTTTTAAATTATTCAAACGCAACTCCACGTCATTCCACATAGAATGTATCAGTTGATTTCGAAAAACTTTTCCCTTTGTTTCCGATATAACGGCAGCTGAACACATCCTTCAAAACAATCAAATTAAATGAAACAGAGTAAGAGGAAAGAACAGAATAAAAATGACTGATAGCATAAAAACTCACCAAACATGTAGCTGCAAGGTCAAAAACCATGACTGGAAAGTATCCGGTAACTTGAAATCTAAAAAAAAAATTCAAAGCAGTTCTCTTTTTACAGAATAAAATGTTTTCTTTTTTCAATAAAAGATCTTTTTTAAAAAACTTAAAAATTTTGCATATGTTTGTAAAAACTGCTTAAGACAGAAACTATAAAAGAAGTTGATAATTATAAATACATTTTGTAGCAAAAATAAATTCTGTATATGTATACAAATCTTTATCGAAAGGTTTTGACTGACAAATTTTTATACATTAGTGCTATAAAATAGTCACTGTAATGAGTAAAACAGTGCCTAGAACAATACACACATCTGCAGTAATCCATCCTCCAAAAAGTATTAATTTTCAAAATTAAAAAAAAACTTAACACACTACAACTAAAGATTGTTACAGTGAATATATCAATAGACTAAATAAGAAAATCTTAAAATATTATACATATATAAATATGTAATAAACTAATATTTACTTTAAAAAATTCAAATCTTATTTATTTACAATATATAAATCATAATTATGAATACCCTATTTTTTTAACCCAGTCTCACTTCAATTAGCACTAAAAGATTAAAGCCCATATTTTGACAGATTTATTCTTGATTTCTCATTGAAAGAATTAGACCTTGAATTGTTAACAGATTTATTGGTGATCACTGGCATAGCTAGTTCTGAGTGGGCCCTGTATCAAAATTCCTTTGGAGCCCTTTTTCAGTGATGAATTCCTTGTTAGTGGGACTGTAGTTACACATGTTGGGGCCCAATATCATTGATACGGCGGTAGCTACGCCCCTGTTGGGGATGCCAAGTAAGAAAATATCTTGGAACTAAAAATGAAATCTAAGATGGTGGCCTAGTGGTAACAAATCACCAGGAAAATAATTGCAAAGAACTGTTTTGAAATATATTTCAAATGAAGAATATCAGAATAGATTGAAAGTAACCAAAATCAATCAATAATGAATATCAATATAATATAATAAAAATTATTAACTAAAAAAAATATTATGTAATACATAATAATTGTATAATATAATTAAATAGTAATTATTATATAGAATAATCATATAATTTAGCATTAATTATAAAAAAGAATAACCTTATAGTAACATAATAATTATATATAAGACTCATAACATAATAATTATAAATAAATATTATATAATGCTATTTATAAATAAATATAATAAAAAAAATAATTTTAAATAAAGAATATAACATAATTGTGTATATAATAATTGTATTTTTTATATTACATAAATAAAATAATTGCATAAATTATATTAAAATTAATAATGAATATAAGTTAAAAAGTGCTGTGATAACTTGCAATATAAAAAAAACTGCGAGTTTCTGTAATGAATTGCATCAAACATGGAACTTTTAAAAATGCATTAAAAATAAAAAGAAAGTTTAAAAGCAAGATGTGCAGCAATAATAAAAGTACAGGCCTCATAGTTTTTTAAAAAAATATTCTGGTACGCACCAATGCAATATCCATATTTGAAAATAGCATAAAATACAACAAAAGACTAAAGCAGCTATCTTGAAGAACGATTGCAACAAAAATGGTTAAATTTTTTAAATCAAGTTAAAATCCTCTGAAATAGGGTTACCGCAGGTGTTGTAACGCCTTCTTATTTTTCACTGTAAGAGGGTGTGCGAGAACCACCAGATGTATTTTGTGTAATTGAGTAAACAGTAAATAAAGCTTCTTCAAAGGGACCAGACCGATTACTTTCCATCCCATTCAGCAGGAAAAAAATAAAAATTAAATCTAATATACATTATCCCCATGGCAACCACATTGCCAGACGATAAAAATATCAAGGTAACCATATTGTAATGTTATCTGTTGTAAATTAACTAAATTGATTAATGGAATTAAGGATTTAGGAATTATAACATTTTCTGGCATCCAAGGTGGGGTGTCAAAAAATGTTACATTTCCTGATTCTTTAATTCCATTGGTCAGTTAGATGATTATATCCATTATATTTTTTCATTATTCCAATGATTCAGCCCATCCTTTTACACACAATTTTATTTATTTCCTTAGACCACTAAGATGACATGTAAACAGCACAAAGAACATTACATAACTGATTCTACAAGCTAAAAAAAGTATGACTCTCAGATACTTGCACTGCCATTTATTCATTTTACATTTAAATTACAACACATCCCCCCATGAACGAACAGTTCATAACTCCAAATTAATATTGTTACTTGCATTATGCTAAATTTAAATGTTAATACTTCAGAATTTCACCTATAATTACTACAACATACAATATTCATACATTAACAACATATTCATAATATTTGGCGAACATAAAAACAACAACTTGGCATGTAGCCCCCTATATCAAATTAGCCCCAAAGGCATAGTCTCCAATGCTTAAAAAACAAATTATTTGCTTGCTACACTCAGCTTTTCTTTTGTCATGACTACATTTAATAAAGATGAATGTATTGCATGTATGAATAATAGAAGTGCTCAACATTCACATATTGATCCCTACAGCCCTTGTATTGTTTTAAGTGTGATGGGAACTAATTTGATATCGGTGGTAATTGCGCCAAGCACTGCTTAGTGTGATAAGATCACGCCTAGCAGCGTTTGCTGTAGCTGGAATGTAATCCAATATGGCATCCTAACAGTAATTTAATGATACACAATAATTTTAAAGAATTGTTTTGAAATACATTAAAATGTATTTCAAATAAAGGACATAGGAAGAGATTGAGAATAACCTAGATCAATCAATAAATAATGAATATCAATAATATGTAATAAAAAGTAACATGTTGTAATAATAGTATTATAAGCAACATATAAGATTATTATAAGATTATTTTATCATAATTATATATAATATTCATATAGTACGATTTAATAACAGTTATTAGAAATAATCATATTTAATAGTAATTATAAAAAAAGAATAATCATCGAATTGTATAAAAATAATGCATAAGATTATTCGTATTACATATTTATAAATAAATAAACAACAATAGTAATTATAAATAAACAATAGTAATTATAAATAAACAACAATAGTAATTATAAATAAACAACAGTAATTATAAATAAACAATAGTAATTATAAATAAACAACAATAGTAATTATAAATAAATAAGAAAATATGTAATAATATTTATAAATAAATGTTAAAAGAAACAATTATAAATTTATTAGATATTACATAAAAAGTAATTAATTACATTAGGAATAAAATAATTACGTAACATATGTTAAAATCAATTAAAAAGTAAAATTACAAAGCAGTGAAAGCTTGCAATATGAAACTTGCACTGAAAGTTCCTACAACAAATTGAATTGAACAAAGAACATAAAAAAAAACATTTTTAAAATGTAAAATAAAACAAAAATAAATGATTTTTGTGATAATTAAAAGCACAACACTTATTCTTCTGAGAAAAAAATATTCTAGTACTTACTCATTTTAGAAATATCCATATTTGAAACTTGCACAGAATTAAACAGAAGACCCAAACAATGTAAAAATTACACGGAAAATGGTTAAATTTTTACAGAAATTAGAAATTTTTATTAAAATCGTCTGAAATTAATAGAGTTACAGCGGAAAAAGACCAATAAAAGTTATTTCTAATATACCTTATCCCAATGGCAACCACATTGACAGACAATAAAAATATTAAGGTAGCTATATTGTAATGTTATCGCTCATCTTGGCGAACATAAACAACAACTTGGCGCTATTACCCCCGATATCAAACTAGCACCCTGTGATGTTATAATAATTCCTATTATCATGTATTTTTAAGCATCCCTCATCTTTCAAAATTTATGACATGACTAAAACAAAAGTTTAATCTTAAGATGTAAATTAACAATGAAAAATTTTATAATGATTACCATTTCATTAAAAAATTAAATTTGAATTCAAGGGAAAAAAAGCACTTAATGCTACTTGTGTACTTGTCTTACTACCTTGTAAGAATTAACTAAATACTGAAGTATGCAACTTACAACTAAAAAATTCACTGTAATCCAAAGAATCTGCACATCTTTCATAAGCTACTACAGCCCCCAGTTTGATTTTCTGTTAGAAGAAAACATCAAATTAGTTAATTCGTTAATAAATAATTACTAAAAATGTTCCAAAAACAAGAAGCATACCGTTGAAGCTGAAAACGCATCAAAAACTTTTCTTTTTAAATTTACCAATCGTGAAACACCAGAACTGTTTACTACCGCCGACATTGATAGTTTTTCACGCTGAAAAAAATTTAAATGATTGAAGCACTTCTATTTTTACAAAAATTAAACTT